>KK114246.1:523480-549066 GCA_000611955.2 Stegodyphus mimosarum | reverse complement strand
AAAAAAAGATTCTGTGTTTATTTCTAACTGAGCCAGCCAGTCATATGAACAAAACTTAATTTTGCTTCTTTTAGTTGAAGTAGAAATATGTTGTGCATTTTATTTTGGTGAATAAAAAGGGTTTTACACTTCAGTTTTGTCACAGAATGTCTGTTTTGTATTTTATTTTATGGAAATTAAAATCTTTAATTGTTTTGTTGCAAACCCAAGGTGGGGAAGACATTCTCTATATAAAAAATAGCAGTCCCACATGTGGAAGCAAACCTGTTGCTCAGACATTTTTGAATATTTGATTATATTATCCTGGGTATTCGTTGAAATCAGATGAATTTTTGTTGAAAAGAGTTACTTCTTCTTCAAGGCATGTTCGATGTAATTTCTAATATTCGCATTTTTCAGCATGTATATTAACACACAAATATTCTCGAGAACACCTAACTGAAGGAAGATGTATCTAATCATGATCAGTTACACACAATTTTATTTTAAAAATCGTTGTGATTTGCATTTTTGAGTGCAAACATAATTTTTTTCTTTTCATGTTTCAGAACTTTCACCATTTACACCCTTTAAAAATAACTGCATATTATTATACTGAAAAATAAAATTTAAGAATGTAGTGAATTCTGAGAAACAATCTTAATTCAATGTATAGAAAACCAAATTATAAATATAAATATTTAAAAATTTATGTTTCTGTTTTAGGAAACCACACTGAAAGTAATACTGATAGAAAATGTTTAGTAAAACTATGCATTACCTCTATTTCACTACAATACTATTTTGAAAAATGTTTTCAATTTTCCAACTGCACATACAAAAACTCATGTTGCATAAAACGCATCAAAAGCGTTGGCCCATCAGTGGACGAGCAATAAATTCTCTGAATGCTGGTAATTCGGCCTAGAATTCGAGTCCCGCGAACGAGCTCACTGCGTAGATGTTTTGTTTGTTTTCCCCATGTGCAATGTATATACGAACCAATTTCCCTCAGAAATTCCTCCCCGAAGACATCCCTATCCTTAGGCAAATAACCTTTGAGTGTTTTGCCGCAATCAAATTAAATAAAATTTAAAAAATAAGTAAGCACCAAGAGCATTAGACTAGTGCCTCTGTTTAATTCTTTCTTTATATACAGAGAGAAAGAATTAAAGGTATAGAGACTAATAAAACCATAAGCAAAATCTGATTTTTTTTTCATTAATGCTCTTATAATTTTTCAACAAGAAGACTTCTAAGAGCAACTGTTTATGTGCTCTTAGCCCTCCAAAAAAGAAATAGTGGATTAGTAAAATATACTAATGTTAGATTTTAAGGAAAACAACATAATTATGGCCCAATTAATAAACTCGTGGCTTTCCTTACTTATTGCTATACACAAAAGCGGAGAATTGCATGACAAAAGCTTAGACGTCTGTGATTATGATTAGCAAATAAACAAGTTTTTTACTCTATGTTCAATTAATTAGTTCTGTCATATCAAGTAAGTTGCAAAATATTATTTATATTCATAGTTTCAAATAAAGTCCAGATGAAAAATACCCAAAGCTACAAATAAAATAAAAAAATTTTCCAAGTTCCCAAGATATTTTACTTTATTAAAAAAATACGGAAAACATATCGAAAATCATACTGTTTCAGTGAGAAAATATTCCTTCTATCCTAGGCAAGCAATCATATACATATAAGAGTTAAATTAAATAATTAAAGTGTAGGTTGTTAGAAACACAGAAATATTTTGACATTATGTCCGCATGCATATAGATTGCTCATAAAAACTTAAATAAATAAATATATATAAACACTTACACACACATGTACAGCATACATAAAAACGCAGGTTTATTAACAGGGAAAAAATTAAATATTTATAATTCTTTTCTTTTAATGCCTTAATTTGGGTTTTTTTGCAAAATTTAATAACAAAAATCCCGACTAAAGCAAACAAGCACTGTTACATGTCGGATAACAAAGCTAACAATATAACTTCTTGAAAAGTACCAAAGGGGAAAGTTTTGACAGTGATTTATATTTTTACAACTGACACTAATGAATTCAAGTGACGACTCTCCGCAGGTGTGGGGGATAAAAAAAAACTACTTAACACTTTCCGTGCATTTAGTGAAAGAAACGTTCCGTGCTTTTCAAAAGCTTTGTTGACAAAGCTGGTGACGCTTTCGGAAACAATACCTTAACTTTCTCAAGACCTCCAGCGGGTTAAAACAAAAATACTGTTAAAATCATCAAAACAAAATTCTCTATACTGTTCTATTGCCATTTGCAAAACTCATAAAATGCTTTGCAAATCTGAACTCTTTCCTGCAGCAATGGATTTCTTTTATGTTGCCATGTTTTTCCTGAATATGTCACAATAATATGCAGTCTTTGACAAAATGTCGTGCAATGGCCTTCAGCATTACAAAAATTACGAAGACATTTATTTTACAAATTAAACCTTTTCATGTATGGCAGGAAGTGTTCACAACCAGTAATTATTTGAATGTAATTATATTTTTAGAAACTTTAAAGCTCAAGAACAATTTTCCTTTTTTTCCAAAATGTTCAATTTCTCTCTCTGCAATCATAATAGAAATCTTTGACTTTACCAATAACAACTCTTTTTTTGTGCCTGATTATAGAATGCATCCCCGACATTAGACATAGCAGCCTCTTTGGCCAGCATGTCGGTCCTCTTTTTGCTTGTAACATCAATATGGGCTTTCACTCAGTTCATTTTTTCTTCATGTATTAACTTTTACAGAGATAAAAATATTAGTGTTATCAGCACCTAAAGCAGATAGCACATCTGTATATTATTAATATATGTTTTTACAATCAGGTTTTCATCAATCCCTTTAAGAGCAAATATGACAGCAGCCAATTCGGCTCGAAAAACTGAATTTTAAGGTTTAAGTCTAATTCTGCCACAGCCTATTTCTATATTAAAAAAAAAAAAAAAACGCTGCACCAATTCCACTGTCATAACCCAAACTGGCAGTAAATATATCCAATTCCCCTATGCAAACATTTCGTCTCTGATATCCTACTGCTTTCCTTAACGCAGGATGTATACATTTAATATTAAAGACAGAAAAACATGTATAATATGCATTAAAACCTCCGTAGGTGGTAAAATGAACATTCTGTGAATGTAATTTCAGTTTATGATGATAAAAAGAATAAAAAATCAAGAGCAGCGGCATACCAGCCAATATGCAAGAAACTTCCATCGAGCCTGTTCTAAAGCAACTGGTTAGAAGCCGCAGCCAGGGTCACTGTATGGTATCTAATTTATTTCTGATTCCCTGCAGGTTTTTAGTATCAGATTTTATTGTAAATTTATCAATTCCAACTCAATGAAGATGGTGCATCGGCGACTTTACAATTCAACAGTTGGCTCACTAACAATAAATCTTTTGAAAATCATCAAATCTTCTCATAAATTCATTGGACAAGACACTTACTACAGCTTCATACTTCTTGAAATCACTATCCTTCAAATATTTCTCTCTTTCTAGCAAAATGGGAAAGTGGGTTAACTGTTTATTCTGAAATTGTTGCAAAAATAGTTTTAGTTTAGTGGTACATGATGTGACATTAGTAAACATGTCAAAAACAAACTGTTCCTTCCCTTGCAATGAAACATTTAATCAATTCTGATGTGAAAACATATCAACAGAGAGGAAAGTCCTTCTGCCAATATTCGTCTTGTAGTTCAGAGACTTCACTCAGTTTAGCACTTAAAAAATTAATAATTTCACCTAACAATTCATGGAATCACTAGCACTTTTGCAAGACTAAGCCACCATATCACTGTGTGGTAAGGAATATCAGTAAACTCACATTCAATGTCTTGCAAGGATGTTACGAATTACAGGTGTTTTTAAAGCTCTTCCATGAATAAAATTAACCACTTTTGTTGTACCTACTTTTACAAAAGATTCATATAAAATCAGCATTTTGATGACCTCAATTTTTGAAGTTATGTACGTAATATACTAATTATTAATATAAAGAATATCACATTAATAGAAATAAACGACACATGCAAAATACTAAAATTATAACTATAAACAGGAAAACAAATACTATACACATGAAAACAAAATTACAAGTACAAAATGTAAAAGAAAATTAAGCAATAATTATCTGTAGGTGGAATAATTCAAAATGACAATCAACACACAGGACAATGACAGCATTTTTCGCCAAGCATATGCTGAGCAAGTAAGATGAATCATGTACCGGGAAAGCTGATATATTTCCCCTTCTGTAATAATGCTATTACTTTTCAATTAACCAAGAACGTCCATAAAAAGTTAAATTAATTATAAAAAAGAGCAACTGGTCCGAGTTTTTCCATCACGAAAGTTTGGCGACGTTACACCCGCTATAGTCAGCTAGTTGCGTTTTCCCACTACTCTTCTAACAAACAAACAAACAAACAAACAAAAACAAAAAAAAAAAACATTGAGCTGAATGCATTTCCCCATATTCTAATAATGAAAAACAAAGAATAAAAACGAAGACAATGAAAAAACAAAATTCCTAACGAAGTAAACAAATACGCAGGTGTCCCTTTAACTTAACCCTTTCGTGGGCCATTTATTTTTCTTTTGAATTCCTCCCAGTTTTTTATGTTTTATTAACAATTAAGCAATAACATTTAAGGAAATGCATTTTATTTTGCCGAATTTTATTTTTACATTTAAATTTCAGGGGTGGGAAGTATCCTTCCCACGGAACCATTTACAGTCATAAAGAAAATTAAATTTAATGGTGATTATTTGCCATGAAAAGATGAGAAGCATGTTCCAATGCATAAGGGTACATCACATTCTGCACAGATGCAGCGGGTCCTCTTTTCTTTTCCTTTTGTGCTACATTTCCTACATCGTCTATAGTTGGAAACCATCTTTGGCATATGATTTCCCACACTGGCTAAGCGCACATCATCCGGAACTGCACACTTCTTTGCTTGGAAGCTAGCAGGACGTCCTTTCCTTTTTCTTGAGGAATATCCGTCTATTAGCTGACGAGCTAATGCTATACGGAATGTTAGCTGGTCTAAATTTCTGTTTCTTTTGTTCACTTGCCACAGTATGAAACTATTTATGATGCCAAGGTCAAGAAGAAAATAAAAGATACGATGCCACCATTTTACAGATCTTCTTCCTATTTGGTATCTTTCTTTTCTTTGATCGAAGCGATCAACTCCTCCCATTACATCGTTATATACCGCAACAGCTTTTGGACAAGGGACTTCTGCTTTAGTACCATCTTTTTTTGTTCGATGTACAGATGTCATAAATGCTGGATTATGTGCAGTGGTCAACAAGGTAACAGCCTTATTGTCCATCCATTTTATTGCAGCAACACCTTCCTTAGTTAGGAATTTTGATTCTCCCCTTTTTAGTTTGTCATTAGTTTTCAGCATTTGTGGTAGACCCTTCCTTTGCGGTTTCACAGTCCCCACAGAAAATAGACCACTTGCAAGTAGTTTTTTTGCAAGCCTAAATGATGTGAAATAGTTATCATGGGCTATAAGGCGACCTGTGTGTTTCACATCTTCTGTTAGTTTAGTAACTACTGTTTCCCCTAAATTTAATTTTTTAGCCTTATTATCAGACGTTTCCTTCCCACAATAAATTTCAAATTTCTGAATATAACCTGTCTTAGAGTCTGCTAAACACCAAACCTTGTACCCTCTTTTGATAGGCTTCATTGGCATATACTGCTTCAATGAAGTTCTCCCTTTGAAAGCTATCATACATTCATCTATTGATAAAGTCGATGAAGGTTCATAGGCTTTACATATGGAATCATTGAGTTGTGAGAGGATTGGTCTGACCTTATGAAGTTTATCATGACCAGGTTGTCCACGTGGTGGATTTGTGCTGTTATCATTCACATGTAAAGTCTCAGTTATTTTTTTGAACCTTTTTGCAGTCATTACTCTAGCTACTGATTGAACATTTAGAATAGGGTCTGTGCTCCAGTAGTTTTTTAGTTCAGGCAGTTGATGTATTCCCATGAGTATATGCATACCTATCCATGCTTTCAATTCTTCTGATGTGATCTCTTTCCAGTTCAAAATAATGTCTTTTGTATTACTACCCAATCTCTTATTTTTCTTAGGTTGATTTGCATATGAATTTGTTTCGTCAACAATATTCTGTAAAATTTCTTCAGTAAAAATTGTTCCAAAATAATCCTTTTCCTTGTCAGTTGAATTGAATGATATTTTCAGATTTGGCTCATTATTGAAAGAAGAATCAATGTTGTCAAAGAAATCTACTTCATTGCTCCATTCTTCATTCATTTCATCATCACTTTCAGAAGAATTGTTGACATCAGGTTCAATCTGCAATACTTCATCAGCAGAGGACAGTCCCTCAGTCGTCACACAATTACTTCCAGAACTTGTGCTAGGTTTATCTAAATTTTCTAGCGATTGTAATTCTGAAAATGCATCATCATCAGCTTCTACTTCAGAATCATCTGGGTCACTAGGGAGGCTAAACAGCATATCCAAAGCAGCTGATGTGGACAAAAACTTTTTCTTACTCATCTGAAAGTTATGAGAAGAAGCCGAGAATAATTTTTTTTTTGAACTACGATCGTTAAAATTATTTCACTTTTGATTTAGTATTTATTATTCAAATTAGATAGTTACTGGCATAAATTGTGCAGAAATGCAACAAATATGTAAATATAGTTAAAAAAAAAAAATATTTTCTTTATTTATTATCTAAACATAATACTTACAATCTAACTATTCTAATTTTTCAATAGTATACAAATTGCACTTGTCTTTTATATGATACAATAGCATTTTCACATTTCACCTATTATTTATTATACAATAGCTACTGGCACAAAATGTACAGAATTATACAGAATAAGAAAATGTTATTACAATAAAAACAGTGTTTTACTCACGTTTGCAGCAGAATCGTTGAGCAGTACAAATGTCACATCAAAACAGAATTAGTAGAACAAATCTCACATAAAGCTTTCAGGCATTCGAAACCAAAATTACCGCCAATTCCATTCAGTCGATTGAACACTAGATGGCAGCACAAAATTGAAGCGGGAAATTCCGTTCCCAACGTTCTAATAGCAGTATCAATATATTATAATGGGAATTGCGCTTCCCACAGGTGTATTTTGTAGGATCTTGTAGGTGGGAAGCAATCTTCCCACGGCTCACGAAAGGGTTAAACAGCTGTGATTCCCAGTTTGTTTACACCAATAAATATATCAAAACCAGAAGCACAGAACAGAAAATAATGCTCGTACAGGAAGGCCAACAGCCACATGACTTAAACGATGTGAAAACCGTTACCATTTAGCACCATCTACTGGCATTTAAAAATTTTTTAAAATCGTTCTGTTTTCATGCTACAGATATGCGACGCTGGGCCGAAGAGATTGGTTGGAGTTCTTTGCTTATACGCGATGCTAGTTCCGAATGGGTTAAGTTTTAAAACTTTTGTTTATGGGTTTTCTGATGAATAATACAATGTAGGAAAATAATTCCTTTTCCTGGAATCTTCATTATTTCATTGCTTATTATTTTAAAAATCCAATATTTTTCCCTGTCAAACTAGAACAACTATCATCATTTGTGATGTTAACAATTTTCTCTCATTTTATATTGTGTCTCTATTATATTTCTTGAAAAAAAAAAAAAAAAAACTGCACCAATTGTTGCTTCTCTCATGGCATATACAGAAAGTAATTCTTCTGTCATTTTAAATTTATGACTTATACCTCAAATAAAAATTAAAAGCTGACTAGTACTGTTAATATTACATGATTCATCTAAAGACAGAACACAGTAAAAGTAATTTTCCAATTTAAATCGAACACATATATTATTTGAAATATTACCATTTCATCTCATAAGAGTTCTTTGTGATAAAGAAATTTTTCAAATGTTTGTTTCTTATCAGGGCATAATAATTCAACAATATCTAATAGTAGTAAATTGGCCTTCTCTTTTCCATTTGTACTGTACTATCACTTTGTGAATGTTGGAATGGTTAAATAAATCACTTTCTTTTGGAAGAAAAGAAGCGACTGTAGAATTTGATCTTAAAAGGGAAGTTTGGTTGTTATCTTGTTTTTACGCTTGTTAGCTGGGGGAAAGGGTAGAATTTTAGTCTCATGCTCTGGGTGACTTACTGTGCAGCTGATCAACCATCAACTGCGGACAATGACTCTGTTTTGATTCGTTTTAGAGGGTAAAGTTGTTCAGATAAATAATAAGTCTCGGGTTGGTAAAATTTTAATTTTATGCCTAACTTTTGAACCTATAATTTTTAGCGGGCAGAAAAACCGAGATTTCTTCATTTCTTGCACGAGGTTAGAAGTCAAGAGGGAAGGTTTAGGAGCTGAGTGATGTAAAGTTACAAAAAAGTTCGAGGGGTGCTTGCCCTGTGCCGGGGTTTCACTCTTGAGGGGGCTCGCGCCTGCGGTCTGGTGTGGTGTCTCTCTCGGCTTTTAGCTGATGAGTTTTGCGTTAAAGACAAGAGCTAAGAGACTTTCGTCGATTCATTTACTTCAGTACTTTTGATTTTTATCTGAGTATCTCCATCTAAGTCATCCTTCTTTATCTTATTTTTGACAGAGTGGTAAAGGACTCTGTGCTGACTTTCGTCGATCCATCTACTTCAGTATATACAGTTTCTGGCCACCTGATTTCCAACTTATCTACAATTATGACATCCTTCTTCACCTTATTTTTGGGCTGAGTAGTAAAGGACAAATTCTTGAGTTCGTGATTTTTTTGCCGAGGTCGCCGGCCGATATGCAGCTGCTGCTTGGGATCATGTGCTCATGTCGACCAACTGCGAGTTACTTAATACTTTTATTCGTAAGATTATAGTATTTTCAAGTAGTGTAATCTAAACTAATCTTGCTTAATTTGGGAGAAAGAGAAAAATTTATTTGAAAATTAAAAAAGGAAAAAGGATTGCTTGTGCCTTAATTATAATTTTAAATTATTGTCTATAAAATATGTAATTCCTTTAATTGTAATTTCTACATTGGCTACCGTGGGATCCATTTATGAATAACTTAGTTTATGTATAGAATAATCATAATAATAGTTTATTCTGTTAAATTGAAAATATGTTCTCGATAAACAATTTGAAGGAAATAATGTGGAATATTATTTACTGTTTGTTGTATGTAAGGATAGTCTGGCCAGCTATCAGAATTAGAATATTCAAGATATTAAATGCAATGCTTTTACTGTTCCAGTTAATTTTTTTTTTTTTTTTTTTTTTTTTTTTGTGTGTGTGTGTGTGTGTGTGTGGTGTATGTTACCTTACTATGGACTGTTCAGTCACTCCATTTGTTTGAGCCATAAGGCTTTTAAGAAACGTGGGGATTTTGCTTGGAATAACTTTTAACTTGCTAATAACTTTTAATTAGGTTTTTCACAACACAAACCTTAATTTACATACTAACCACATATTAATGATTACTTTGAATGCTGTTTTGGGATAAAGTTGTAACGCTTTTTTTCAGGTGCCAGGAAAGTTTAAAACTATTGCTTGATTTTTTCTTTTGTGGAACTGATTGATTGTTTTTGAATATTTCTTCTCTGGTGCTTATGAGGTTTTGAATTAATGAATCTGAATTTGTTGCTCTCGAGTTAATTTTAGAAATGATTAAATACGTAGTTTAAGTGAATTTAAAAAATGCTGTGGTTGAGAGATAGTATTCAGTTCTACTGAGTACCAGTGGAGATTTATTCCTTTTTATTTCCAGGGTAAGATTTACTAGGTGTGAATTGGCTTTGATTAAGTTAATTGATTCTAAGAAATAGTTATTTAAAATGCTATACATGTTAGATCTATCGCCCAGTTCCGCCTCTTGAGATTAGAATTTGAATAGTCTATTATTTAAGTTTGTCCGGCACCAGTAGGTCAGGCAGAGAGTTTAAAAGCAAAAAGAAAACCCATAAATTTTAGTATCACAACAATATAGTGATATGATAAGAATGTCTGAACAGGAGTTACGATAGTGGCGTCATCTATTGATGAAACAATAAATAACAAACTGAGGAATTAGCCATGGGAAGCCTCTTAGTCCCATCATCACTGATATCTATATGCATTATTATGAATCAAAATTATTTTAAACTTAAAATTTACCAGTATGGTTCCGCTACATAGATGATACTTTTACTCTGTTTGACGGTAATAAAGATGATTTAAATAAAGTTCTTTCAATAATGAATTCCACTGATCCTGCTATTCAGTTCACTTTTGAACTTGAGAAATGCAATTCTCTTCCGTTCCTCGACATTTTGGTCACACGTTACACATCCAACTTCAGTACTACAGTTTGCCTTCCACCACACTTCAAATCATGTCATATGACTAAACTGAAGCTAGCTTCATTTCATTCCTTTGTTTTCCGTGCACTTCAAGTTGGCTCCTCTAAACTGGTTCCTGATCATGAACTAAATTAATTAAAAGCAGCAGCTATTGGCAGGGGCTTTTCATCCAACATTATCAATCAATAAATTAAAAAATTCTCATCTCACCACACCGAAAGGCACACTCTTGTTTTCGGAGATCATAAGAATTCTGTGTCATTCCTTTCTTTCCATCGATTAGCTATAACACTGCACGTATTTTACAGAAAACTTCCAGGTCGTTTATTCTCCCATCAATAGAGTTCCCAGCTCCATACTTAACCCATTCAGGAGCAGCATCGTGTATACACAATGCAACGATTCCCCTCTCCCCAGCCCAGCATCGCGTATGCGCGATGCAACGTATACATAACTTGAAAAAGGAACGATTTTTAAAAATTTTTAAATGCCAGTAGATGGTGTTAAACAGTGACGGTTTTCACATCGGTTACGTCATATGGCTTTTGACCTTCATGTATGAGCATCAGTTTCTACTCTGTGCTCCTGGTTTTATTGGTGTAAATGAACTGAAAATCACAACTCCTTAAGTTAAAAGGATACTGGCGTGTTTGTTTATTTCATTAGGAATTTCGTTTTTTGTTATCTTCGATTTTATTCTTTGCCTTTTCATTACTAGTTAGAACGTGGGAAAATGCACCCATCTCAACTTTTTTTTCTTGTTGTTGTTGTTCAGGAGAATTTGGGAAACACATCTAGCTGACTAAAGCGGATCTAACGTTGTCGAACTTCCACGATAGAAAAATTCAGACCAGTTGTCTTTTTTTATAATTATTTTAAAACATAACATACACTATTTTGGTTAATTAAAAAGTAATTTTACAACATTATTACAGAAGGAGAAAGATATCAGCTATCGCAATGCGCGATGCATCTTACTTGCTCGGTGAGAAAAGCAGTCATTGTCCTATGTGTCAGTTCTCATTTTGAATTATTAAATTGGAATTCATTTATCTACAGATAACTACTGCTTAATTTTCTTTTACATTTCATATTTGTAATTTTGTTTTCATGTGTATAGTATTTGTTTTCATGCTTATAGTTATAATTTTAGTATTTCAAATATTTATTTCTATTAATGTGATATTCTTTATATTAAGTAACTCCAAAAATTGAGGTCAATATATTAAAATCCTGATTTTATATGAATTTTTTTGTAAAAGTAGGCTTAACTGCTGAAACTGCGTGGGCCAGTGGCGATGTTTCATTTCAGGGAGTTCGGTCCTATGGCTGCGCTTCATTCTCCGTGGGTTAAGGACTCCATTCCGGATATGAATTCCTGAGGTATTTACAGGATTCCCTGCCAGTGTGGTTTAATTTACATTGGTCAAACTAAGAGAGCCTTAAAATTTCACATTAAGGAACACGAGATATATGTTAGGAAAAAGGAGAACACATAAGTCTACTGTTGTAAAGCATTGTTGGTCCAAAAATCATACTTTCAATTTTTCTGCAGCAAAAAATTATTCAAAAAACATCTTCTATTGGTGAATTAGATTTTCTAGAGGTGTTTCACATTCAAAACGATCTTTCTGTTCTAGTTAATGACCCTAATTCCAATCCATCTTTACCTTCAGCCTTTAAGGAAATTATGCTTCAGTTCTCTTGCTTCAATACATGCCACCAGTAGCTTAACTCCTGTCCAACCATTCTTATCTTGTCACTATATCTCGTTTGACTAATATTGTCAAGGGCAACCATCACCCTGAACTCCACAGGCAAATGGCTTTTGAAATCATTAATGACTTTTCTAGATATTTTGTTCTCCTGATGAGGAGGGACCCGTAGCTGCCCTCGAAATCGATTGAGTGTTTTTGGTAAATGTACGCCAAATACAAGGTTGTTTCAGCGAATTTGATCATTAATGATATTCCAGCCCAGGGCCTTTGTGATGTACACAGATGGAAGTAGATCAGATAAGGGTAGAGCAGGGAGTGGCATTTATTGTAACCCCTCTAAAGGTGATATCAGATGCAGCATCAGAAACTCTGATCATTGCTCCGGCTTCAGATCGGAACGTATCGCCATCAGCAAAGCACTTGATTATGCTCTTTTTTCAAGTAGTAAAATTATATGGATTCTGACAGACAGCAGAAGCTCCATTCAGTACCTTAAAAACTGGCCTAAGATCATGGATTAAACCGGTCAGGATATTGTATCTAAACTTTTCGAGCTTGGACAGTGTAAATCAATATATCTCCAGTGGATACCGTCCCATGTTGGGGTGTATGGTAACGAAACAGCTGACGATATGGCAAGAAAAGGTTGTGATCTTCCTACACCCACTTCCACTGATTTTTGCCCAACCGAAATTCATGCCTATTACAAACATAAAACTAACACAGCATGGAAAATTTCTCCTTTTCACCAGTGGTATTTCACTGAACAACCAGGCCTTAGTAAAAGATCTAGGCCTATCCAAACAGCCATGGCCAGATTCAGAAGCAGGCATCTTCGATGCATGAAATTCAAAGAGGGAGAAAAGACTTTCCCCTCGTGTGCCTGTTCCATCCCTGCCCCTTTCACTTACCTACTGGATTGTACAGGCGTCTCCCTGAGACAGCTGGCGACTGAGCAGGACGAATCTGCGATTTGCTTGTGTGGCAAGGTCTCTTGGACTTGGTGTAGGCTTTCCTGCCCCAAGAAGATTTGAAACAACAACATATCTCATTCATTTGCACTCTGGCAGCAGAGAATGATGGTTTGGTTAAACCATCGAAACTAGTCCTGTGAAAATTTGCAAACATAATGCTCACTTTTGTTGTTTGACTTCTAAATTAGCAAATATTAGGATGTTAATATAAAATTACACAACTTAAACAAATGATCTAGCTCATGAAAGTAATTCAAATTTGATATGAAACTTCAGATTTCCAAAATATTCCTTCTGCCTAGCATACAAATCTAGACATAATACTATAAGAATGTCACATACCTGAGATTAAAAATTTTATCCTCATACCAAGGAAAAAGGCATTTAGCAACCTTTACAAGAAGTTTATCTTTCCACATACACCCCAATACTTTGTTAAAAGAACTGTCCCAGAAATGTTGCAATAAACCTGTCACCGTACAATTCTTCCACAAAAGTCCTAACCTATTCAACAGTTTAAAATCATGTTTAAAAGTTCACAGAGGAAGTGTGATTTACAATTTCCAAGGTAGCTTCTAGCCTACAATCTGCTTGCCATGTAACCTAGTTACCATCAACTTTGAATAGCACATGACCTGTATTCAATTATCATCCTATGGGACCAATGACCAAAAATGTTGGAAAAAACTAATTCTCCACCCGCAAGAGCCAAGGTCACATAAAAGCACATGTTTTTAAGGTGTCCAGAGGCATCTAGAAAGAAATAATAGAGCAATATATATATTGGCTAGCTAGTTGGACATGCAGAATGACGGGACAACACTTAAAAGCCTTGCATCTCATAAGGGGCCTATAAGTGTATAATTTTTTAAAATCTAGACAAAATCAATCTCTGCCCTAATGCAACATCTTAAGTTAGCTCTGTTTCACTGCTCCAATTTATTATATGTTGACTAAGGTTGGAATGCGCTTTAGCCCACTGCTTGGCGGCGACTGTTTTTGAATGAGCAATAAACGCGCCAACATGGGTAACTCCGTATAACATGTGTACGTTGCCTACATTGTTCAATTCGCTGAAGTTTTTTTTATGTTTAAAAGGAACGCTGTGCACATGGCATTTTCTTGTAATTTATTTTCGTTATTTTAGCTTATTTTGTTCATTTGTGTACGTTGCCTACATTGTGCAATTCAGATTTTTTTTTCAAGTTTAAAAGGAACGCTGTGTACATGGCATTTTCTTGTAATTTATTTTCGTTATTTTAGCTTATTTTGTTCATTTGTGTATGTTGCCTACATTGTGCAATTCACAGATTTTTTTTTAAGTTAAAACGGAACGGTGTGTACATGGAATCGTTTGTAATTTTAATGCCCTTTTAAAAAAAATTCCTTCTTTCTTTGATGCCATTTTGGTTATGTTTTCGCGGAGCATGTCGGGAAGGTTATTTAACGGCATAAAATGTGTAAGTATTACAACATAAAATGTAAATAATTAATTTAAACCTAACTGACAAATATTTTAATGATCATAATGTTCGTTTTGCATATTATTTTATTATCTTTTTGAGGCAACAGTTTCCATACTAATTTATGCTTTAGAATTCTATGTTTTGTTTACAATAGGTTTTCGCCGAGCGTGTTTGGAAGGTTGCAATTGCAAAGACGTTTCGCAGAAATGCGCCGAATTGGCGATTTTCAAAACATCGCCAAGCAGTGGGCTAAAGCGCATTTTCACCGTTGACTAATAAAGCTAAAATTATTCTCTGATGAACATAGTGTGAAAAATGTCCACTCAACCCAATCAAAACACTCAGTCAACAATGCTCATCATCCTCCCACAATTAGGTAAATAAGTCATTTAACCCGTAAGAAAAACTTTCGACCCTCCTTTATCTTTCAAAAAGAGGAAGTTTTACACAAAGAGTGAAATTTAATTCAGTCTTTAATTGCAAACCACAAAGAAACTCAACATCCTTCAATTCGAAAAAAAAAATTTATCTATCAAAGCTGCGACTTCCCCAAAACCAAAAATGAAGCAAAACAGCAATTACTCATTTACAAACACAACAACAATTTCATTGGGGAAAAATAACCAATTTAACCCCCCCCCCAACTTCCCATCCTGATGTTCAGAAAAACAAACCCAGTCTGCAGAATTGAATAGGCAGCCTCTGTAAGTAGAATTACAAATACAAAAACCAAAGGTAAAACTGCATATTACGGGGCAGTTTGGCGCATTTTCGAAAAGTCGCCAAATCAGTTATTCTTGCACGTTTTAGAAAATCACTATCTCGCCATATTAGATGGTTGCGAATTTGAATGAATCCTGTAAACACGCAAAAAATTTATCATGTAAACATGCAAAAATATCTAAACAACCTGTAAACATGCAAAAATATCTAAAACAGAAGTTCAAGAAAAACGATAAAGTACTTGAAAGTTAATAACTATGTATTTTAGGGCATCAACAATATTAAAACTTTTCATAATATATACCATTTTTAAGACAGTAGCAAAATGGAGTAAAACATTTTAGCACGAAATTTAAGAAATTGTAATAAGCAGTACATGAGCAATAAATGAGTGGATAGCATTCATATTTAATCTAAAACTTAAAAAAAAAAATGCAGAAGAAAAAAAAGATAAAATTCAAAATTTCGATCTACTGAAACATGAGCAATAGTATAGTTAAAAAAAGTGGTTAAACAATTTTAACTACGTAATTTATATTTTTACAATGAATTTTTATTTATAATAAATAGTAGAAACTTGCATTTGTTTATATCCACACTAAAATGTAACAATACAATGGAGATGAAATTCAAAATGGCGCGCTTATTTCAACCATGTGCTTAACCACATATAATAGACACACACCTCCATTCACACAAATCTGTTGCATCTTTCAAGTAATTTCATACTATTTTTACACTTAGGACATTCGTACATATTCACAATCAAACCATAATTCATGCACCATTCTATCACATCTTCCGCCCTTATCTTGCAACCGAATCAAATAAGTAAAATCCACACATTCCAACGCTTTTTACGTCAGCCATTTTGCTCACACATTTTACACAGTGAAATGACGAAAATTCAAAAAGCCTGCTTAATGCTATAAACTGTAACCTTAAATCCTGATGATTTCCAGATTTGGTGCAATTTCGCTTCATTTGGCGTTGGCCCGTAATCTGCAGTCTAGCCAAACCAAAAAAACGTGGTCTTTCTAAAGAAAATCTAGCTGATCATGTAGTTGAACACCTATTTTGATATGAAGTGCAGCATAATAGCAAGAGCTATTCATGGACATTTTAAACACATTTTAAGATTATATCCTTTTAGCTTAATACGTCTCTGGCAATTTACTTAATGGCACAAGTTGAAGGAAAAAAGGGGCCATTCTCAAAGATATAAAAATCTAAAAAAAGAAATGATGTATTACTAGCTAAAAGCATATATATATTTTAAACACTTTTATAATACTGGAACTAATTAGAAATATATTTCAATTAAAATGCTAACATTTACTTTACTTTTTTAAACTAACTTTTACAAACATTTGCTTAACAACATACTTTTCTACCAATCTGAAAATTTTTGTATTAAATATCATGTTTAATCGCCTAACTTTTACTCGCATATGCTTAATCTGTTGACTTCTGCTAACATAAATTGTATGAATTATCATCTTTAACAAGCTAAATTTGACTTACGTGTTCAATATGTTTAATCAGCTAATTTTTAACTAAATTAAACACATATTTGCTTAATATCGTGCTTTGTACCAAATATTAAATTTAAAATGAGTAAACCAGGTTTTTTGGCGATTCTTTTTTGACACCAAGATCGGAGCCAGGAAGGAAAAATTTCAAGATGGCCGCTAAACAAAACCAAAATAAGAAGTCAAAGAATTTCACATACTCCGTGTCCATGTACACATCAACCTATTTTCACTTAAAAAAAAAAAAATTGGAGAATTGCACAAACTAATCATTGCACATTGTCTTGACTTTGTCAATGTATACATCAATTTATTTTCACTTAAAAAAAATCAAGAAGCTAAAACCAAGTTAAAACTCTCATGGTAACCAGAAATGGGGTTTCATCGCCAAAACTGAACAAAATTTTTCACCAATCGAAAGGGGACCCAATTCTACACTACAACCTTAAAATGCTAAATTTGACTTATCCTTTTTATCAGTTTAATTTCAAGCCTTAAATCGTATATCACTAAAACCGTTAACACTGCTTGGCATGGCGACACCACAACTAGAAATTCATTTAACTTTTGTTTTTCAATTTGACAATTGTATTCATCTGACAGAGGTACTATGTGAGATTCAATTAACTCGTTAATATTTTTGTTGTTGACATACACGTTTTGTTCATTCATGACTATTCCAGAGTTTCTTCATCACTCACCATTTGCGGACATAAATGTTTCCAGGCACTATTCATTGTTATTTCAGCCAACGAGTCTCCAATTTTTTATTATGATCAATGTATTATAGTTTCATGAAAAATCTTAACATAGGTTCACTTTCTGTGCCAGTTAGTTGCAATGATGGGCTCATTCATTACTGTCCTAATATAATATCATTTAAACATAGCTGTCACTGTTTGATCCATGGGCTGCACGAGGCAGGTTGTATTGGGAGGAAGAAACATAATGATTTCAGGGTATAAATTCTGTAGAGATTTTAGGTGTCCTGGAGGACTGCCTAAAATTAATAATACTTTAAATTGTAAATTTGATATTTACGATATTGCTTAAAAAAGTGAACCAATCTTTAAATATTAAACGTAAACGTTCGTAATATTAAAACTGGCTTCAATTTTTAATCACAAAGTTTTTCCACGTGCTAATCTGTTTTCAGAAAGTTTACTATGTTCCAAGGCAACTGATTCTTCCTTCAATAAGAATGTACGATTAAGTATTCTTCTTTTTTTTTTTTCATACTAAAACCTAAGAGTAAATAGAAATATAAACTAGGAGCAACTGTACGGAAGTGAACAATTTTTATAACATCGACACAATTCTTTATAAAATTGAATTTTTAAAAATGTGCGCAAGATCGAATTGTGCGAAACTCAAGGACCACCTGTAATCCAAACTGATAAAATAAATACAGTAAAACATTTAAGTACATTAAGACATAAAAAATATTCACACAGATACTTTAGAAAAAGATACAATAAAAATGACTCACTTACACTAACACTACAACGCACGTTGCAACAAAATTCTATGCTATTCGAAACATATTCATAACATTTACTACTTCATAGCAAAACATTAATCGGAAATCACGACACAGCTCTAAATTCGCATTCCAGACAAGATAAGGGTACCAATTGTTGCCAATTTCTACCTCAATTTTTCAATATACATTATTGTGTAATAATTGTGATGTGTCTACTTGTCCGACGTCGGACAGTTAACTCAACCATAGTACAAATGCTTAATGTCGGACTAATTGCGCAGAGACATGTTTGTGATATTTACGCTTTCCGACCAGTAGTGAAAAAATGTTTGTTTACATTTTTTTTGATTATGGACATAAATATGATTATGGAAAGGGTAATTTAGTTTTCCGCGTGAAGATAGAATGACAAGAAAAAATTATTTTTAATGTCGTTTAATGAATAATTGCCGTCATTCATAGAAGTGAAACAACCTGTGACAGGCGTAGATTTTTAGCGCAGAAACTCTATCGATTTGGGGGAGGGGGACACATAGGGCCGTATTCTCCTAGCGTGCGAAAAGATCTCGATACGAGAGTGACGTAGCAAGCGACATCTTCTCGTTCGACTGCTACGAACGATTGATGGAAAACTGCAATTCTCAAGCGCCTCTACCGTTCGAATCGTTAAGGCTTTCGCCGATCGAAAGAGGTAGAAGCTCCTCCTTCGCACCGCCCATATTTTGACGTAAAACGATAGTGGAACAACCAATGAGACGACTTCTTGAAAAATAATCGTAATTTTAATTTTTCTTTTTGTAAACAGATGGTAACAGCGGATCAGTAAACAACGTATGTTTTTCCTTCTCGAATAATTTCTCGTCAGTTATAGACATTAGTGTCTTTCATTGAAAAGCACCATGAAAGATACTACTATTTTATAAACATCACACTCATGCATATATATGTGTTATCATTTAGATTACTCATATTCATATTTATTTTCATTAATGTAATTTCGTGTAATCTTGTTCATTTGAAGTTCTTTAAGCAGTTTTACGTTTTTTAATCCAAGATATACAAAATTTGTTTTATGAATTAATTTTTTTACAGTTTATCATTTAAGTGAAGAATCTGCCTGATACATACATCAATTTTTATCTGAAAAAAATTTAGTCAGGTTTATATACTTTTAGGTTACTTGAAAATATCTACATAGTTTCAAACAGATCTCAGAATGGAAATTCGATTATTTATAGTTTTCATGAACAGCAATAACTTGCAACACAATCTGAAGATATATTCCAATAATTTATGCATAACTTAAAGGACTATTAGCAGGCTAAAAAAACATATAATTTAATTATGAATTCCTAAATTGAAGGGCAAGTTTTACATGTAAGGCAACCTTAAAAATTCTGTTGTGGTTTGTTTACTTGATTTCTAGAGACCCTGAATTTATTTGTATTCAACAGAATGATTCATGTGTTTGGATAAAACAGAAGCAGAATTTCAAGTAATATGTTATTGGACTCTGCAAATGTGAAAAAGCAGAGGTTAAATGAAAACATATTGAAGAAACAAGAAAATATTAAATACTGAAGAAATAAAAAAATTAGTGCAAGCATTAGAAGATAAAGTTTAAAAGTTAAAGTTTTTTTAAATACTTTAAAAAATAACTCAATAAAAATTTTCAAGGTATATCATTTCAGTTTAGTTCTTTTTCAATTAAAGTAGCTAACATAAGAGACTTATTCATATGTTAAAAATATAGCTCAAGTAAGTTTTATGTGCATACAGAAAGGAGAAAAAAAAGAGCCTCAAAAGAAAACTTGTTTTAAAGCAATAAGTAAATAAATAAAATACACTGGTTCTAGTAACATCTAAAAAAAAAAATACTGTTATATACTCTAAAACAAATCCCAAGTATCACATCATGATACATAACACTCTTACAAAAGAAGAAATATCTGATTAGGAATATACTCTTTTTATTTATTTGATAACAAAGAAGAGTAAAACATATGCAATATTACATTATGAAAAAGCCTGCAAGTCATTATAATATTATAAGACATTGATTAGTAAGGTAAACATCAGTTGATCTATCTTTCACAGTAGCAATAAATTTCCCATTCAAAATTCTTAATAATATGCCAAAACAGATTTACTATTGGTGCCTCAGATTTCAGGTCACTCAAAAGTAAATTTGATTTAGCAGACCATGAGATCTTCCCTGACAAATTTATGAGCAAATTGATTTTTTTCAAAATGTACCTGCAAATTTAACAAAAGCATGCATAAAATTTAAAACACTAGTATTTAATTACAATTTCTGTATTAAATGAATTTAACCACACTTTTAAGAATGCAATTTTCTAATAAATTTTAATTTTTATATGAAAACAAAACAAAATTAAGAAAAAGTAATTAAGTTTGCAAAGCTACTTAAAACACATTTCCTGTTCACACATTGAAAATAAATTTAAAGTTAACTATAGTTAAAAATACAACATGAAGATTTAGTACTAGATCATGCATGATAATGGAATCAAAATGATTCGTCAAATATTTAAATTAATATTCAGCTTCTTCAAAATGCCTAAAAAATACAGAATATATTAATCTTACTATACAGAAAAACCAAAATCATTTATAATTTAGATCATACTATCCAGTTTTTAACACTGGTGCGAACTAATAGATTTGACGACAATACATTAGAATCAAAACATAGAATGTTACTTTAAATCACCAATCGTACAGTAAAATTAAATAAAGAAAGGCATATCACTTTCCTAACCCAACACAAAGTTCACATGAAATGCAGGATACAATTTTACGAACAATATAAACTATTCATGATAATAAATGGAACAACAACATCACAAACAGAATTGGCAATATTTTACTGGACAAACACGTACACATACCTAAATTGATGTTGTATTTATAAAAATCAGTTGATCATCAATAAGTGACAGTTAAATGAAAATGCACACTTTGAAGAAATACAGAGGAATTTTTCTAACATTCTATGAAAAAATACGAAACTGAACTTACCTCACAAATACACGCTCCTGGGCTCGGAATCCATTGATTTCGACAAGAATTAACTATCCATTTTCTTCGCCTTCCTTCATTTTTCAGAAAACGAAATATCCTTAAGTTAGTTTTAGAATGATTGGAGCAATTTGGTGCCACATATCCATCCATGTTTCTCAAAATTAGGTCGGAATCGATCAACAAAACAATGCTGATACAATGACAGATAACGACAAGTGTGGTTCGTTGGCTATAGAATGGCTGACGAGTCAGCTCCCCTTTATAGTAGCTGGGCTGTATGTCAACACTTTGCAATGATGTAGGCAACGAAACCTTGATTTAAATACACCATTGTATCTTTCCTTTCACACAGTTCTTTGCTACTTCATGTTTTTGGTTATAATTTGCTTCCATATGAAGAGGATTTCATATATGGTGTCAAAAGCCAAGGTTCCAATGGATAGCCTCTATCACCTGCAATATTAAAAATTAAATACATGGAAATAAAAATTTCTCGTACAGGTTTGGAAATCTAATATCAGATTTCAAGAACGAAAAAAATCTGTCTCCCATTACAATGCAAAGTAATTTTAAACTCATAAATCCAAAGGTAAAAATGCATAATTTTTAAGTACAACAATTTGATACATGGACGATAACTCACTGTAATAGAAGTCTATAAAAGAATTGTCTCTTATCTACATTTATCTAGAATACACAATTTCTTAACTTGCATGTGTATCCAAATGCATATAAATTAGGTACATTATATATTTAATAAAATTTAGTAATAGGTACATTATATATTTAATAAAATTTAGTAATCTATTTCTTTCACATTCCACCAATTACTTACTGAAAAAAAAAGGTGTATGTAAATACTAAACTAAAATTGACACCATACTTTAACTATTAACAAATATCAAGTCTTTCTCTATCACTCACATGTTGATATTGATAATGTAAGACTTGGTATAATATACTATATAAAAATACTAGCACATAAAAATTGCATTTATTTATTATTTCTATTACATTAATACTGTAACACGATATAAATAATCCACCCATAATCTGGAAGAATAATATCATAAAAACAATATCAAATACATTATAAATGCAGAAAAAATTAATCAAAACTTGCTATAGATTGAAAAATTGGTACTCTCTTCCATTATCGGGACTGGATTAAGGAATGTATGTATGTATGTATGTATGCACATACACATGTGCACACATATGTATGTGTGCAGGAACAATTTCCTGCAATAACAGGAAATATAACACATTCATATGTGTATGCACATGTGTATGTGCATATGTGTACACACATACATTTCTGAATCCAGTTCTGATAACAGGAAAGTACTGAAAAATCTTATTTTACAAGAATTTAGGAAGTATTGCTAACTGACATTCAGCTCCCCCCCCGGTCCCTGAAAAATGCTTATTTACGCTCATTTAATTTCTCAGAATAGTAATATGTTTGACAAAATGATTGTGCTTATTTCTTTCCTCAAATAATTTTATTATAAAATTTTGGGTACATACCTATACGCCAATAGTTTGTCTCACCCTGCAGTGCCAAGACGTTATTAACTGCACTCTGTTTCCATATGAACGCGTCATGAATACAACAAGAAAATTTTGTATTTATTGCCAGGATCTTCATATTATGATCAGATTAGGTTATTCAATTTTGGCAAAGCACACGAGGGCTATCTGCCTAAAGGGAGGGATGCCTTCGTGGAGGTCTTTCTAAGGGAAACTGGCTCGTATACACGTTACACATGGGGAAAACCACGAAAACGCCCACATATTATGATCAGAAACCTGTAACATATTAATGCCGTATAAAAAGATTGTATCTAAAGCATAAAGGAAATATAATGCTATCAATAACAGGAAATATAAAGTTTATCAGGATTTTAGAAATACATATGTTTGATAACTTTCAAATGGGTTTTGAAACTTATTAAGCTAAATGATAATAATCTACTTAATATGAAATAATAAATATTCTACAATATAAAAAATATAAAATTGTTGAGGAATTTAATTAAAATCATTTACTTTACTAAGAAAATAATTACATTAGCATTATATAAATCTCATTTCAAATTTATGGAAAAACATATTTTTATAGCATTACGAAAGCTGAGTTATTCAAACTAATCCTATTTCAGAAAATTCCCAATACAGAGTTTTATAGTTTTACACAGATGTAACAATTTTGAGTACATTCTCATAAAAATATATTAATATAACGTTCTCATTCGTGGTGTCAAAAATCAGAATTTGAAAAAGATTAAAATGTAACACGTATTGACTGTTTTTATAAACTGTAGCAATTTATCACATGACAAACTTGCAATATTTTCACATGATGCTTCTAAAATAGCATAATAATATACTGATAAAATAAAATGGAGGAAAGAATACTCTATTTTTGAACAAGTTCATAACATATCCTTCATAAGAAGCAACAGGGTATTTTACATCAATAGGTAAAAAATTACAATCCCCTTTCACTTTAATTTTTAAGCACTATAATTATATCAAATATTAACAAATGTCTTCAAGAATAATATCAAAATCTAAAATCCCAATAATCATTGTATTTCGTTTCTAAATAATACTTGAAATGAGTTCAACTAGTTACCTTTTTCATATCCTGATTTTTGACACCACAAATGAGAAGGTTATGCACCAAAGATGTAATTTATTATGAAAAACCAGAGAGAAATTTAAGTAACATAAGCTTCTCTGTTTACTATTACACAGTTCAGAACTTAATTCGAATTAAGTGCTTCGAATGTTTCAAGTGATACAAGTGAAAAATATTAATAAGAAAATTATTCGAAAAGCATAGACAAATTCATAAAAGATATTTCTACAACGATATTGATCATAAAAACAGAAATCATGACACATGCAGAATATAAAAGCAGCAGTTATAAAAATCGGACATTAGTAACTTTCTGATTTAGTTATTTACAATTTTAGACTGAAATTTCAACAATTCAAATAAGTAACTTACCCCTACCACAGGTGGCAAACCAGTAAAAAGTAGTACATTTAATGACGCCATTTCTTTTCGATAGCAAGACTTTCAAACGGTTCCACCTCACCAGCCGTAAACGAAGCGATCGCTACGTCGCACGAAATGGTCTCGATCGGTGCTCGAGAATTGCAAATTTTCCCTCCGTGAGAAAAGCGCGTCATATGTGACGTCACTCTCGTATCGAGATCTTCTCGCACTCTAGGAGAATAGGGCCCATAGGCTCTCTTCATCAGGAGCAAAGAAATCTGCAATCGATAAACCAAGTTCCGAATATATTTATACCAAGGATAAGGCTCCTACCAAGGAGGTTAGAATAGAAGGAGGGAGGGTTCGCAGTTTCCTCCACTATCGGGGAATGAAACCCTGCCTAACAAGCGGCGTCCATGTTTGTAGTATCAAAACGTTGAATTACGGCAGTGAAACGTACGTGTTTCTAAGCTGTTCCGTTCATATATTTTCCAGTAACAATATGTTAAATTTATAATGAAATGCCTTGCGATTATTAAATTTTTGTTCTAAGGCAGTTTGTTGACAAATGTCTGCCTATTCTCTTAACATAAGCAAATTTAGGGGCGAATTCAAGTGCAACGCTTGTCATGGTAATCGCAGTTGCATTGCAAAACCGGATTCAAATGCAACGCTTTTCGGACACGCCTATTGTAAATACGTCACTACCATAGAGGAATTTTGCAGCTACTCCTGAGCTGCCGCAAACCCTTCACAGCGACTGTTAGAAAGATGACTGAAGTGATTTTACTGAGACGTTTAAGAAATCGGAGAAATGCTGATCGAATTCCATGGCATTTAAAAGACAGACGTAATCCTTTCGAAATGTCGGAGCGGGAATTTATCAGTAGATTTAGATTAAATCGGGTCGCTGCTATGAATTTATGCAATGAATTGAAACCTTTTCTGAAGGCAAGTGCCAATGGATATTCTGTGCAAATGCAGGTTTGTTTTTACTCTGTTATGAAAACTGAAATACTTCTGCAAATGTTATTGATTTAAAGACTATGCTTAAATAATATGAGAATATTATATATTTTTATACGTAAACACCCAAAATTTTAAAGTTTCTGTATATCAGGATTTTTTCTTTTTCATCACTTTTTTTTTCATAGTAATGATCGAAACAGTGTTGTTAATTACTGCAAATTTTGGAATTCAGTAATAATATCATCATTAATTTATCATTTCGCGTTTTAATTATCCTAAAACGTAATCTCGGAGAAACTGTTTCTCTAAGAA
>KK114246.1:510781-523386 GCA_000611955.2 Stegodyphus mimosarum | reverse complement strand
AAAAAAAATGGAAAATTGGAAATGAAATTTTAACATAGTTACATTAACATTTTTCTTTCACTAAAAGGCAATTCAGAAATTATGATTTATAACATGTTACTATTTTAATTTCAGTGTCAAGGTATTCAAAAACTGCCAGAATAAAAGATACAGATATTTTAATACATACATTAGGGACTGAAAAATATTTCAGGTACTCAATTGTTATCAAGACCAAATTCAGAAATTTATGTATGTATCTGTGTGCATATATATATATATGTTGCATTTATTAGATTATTTGAAATTTATTAATTATGAATTTTAAAAAATTGTCATCTTTGTGAAACACTAGTTATATGAACATATACACCCTAAACACATATATTCATAAATTTCTGTTTTTGTTTATGTGATTACAGAAAAGTTTCGATGCCTATCTGCCTAAGGGGAGGAATGCCTTTGTGCAGAACTTTCTACGGTAACTGGCTCGTATACACATTACATATGGGGAAACCTATGAAAACGTCCATGCAGCCAGCCCGTTTGCTGGATTTGACCAAACTACCAGTGTTCAACGACTTTACCTGGTGGGCCATACATTTCTGAATCCGGTCCTGATAACAGAGGAGTGCTATATTTTAGGGTTATTTTTATATAAATCATCAAATTCATTATCCATACGTTTATGATAAGGTAATAACATTATTACATTTGTTAATGAGAACTGATTCATATTCACATGATGTAGGAAGAAAAACACAAAACATATATAGCATTGTATCTTTGTAAATATTTTAACATATACAATTTATTACAATAAGCAATAACAATAGATTTACTAATAAGACTCCAAGAAATAATTAAGTGAAACATAGTTTTGTGCCAGTTAACTTTTTTCTTAAGAAGAAATCCGAAGAGGAGTTTTACTTCAACAATTAAAGGCAGTAATGCAGATTTCTTGCAGAAAAATTTACCATATTATAGAATATTTTAGATACTTACATTGATTGCAGACTGTGCACATATATCATAATTTATGGGGGTAATACCCTCCACACATGTATTGCCTATCAATGACAAAACCTTTTCCTCAATAGAAGTTAGTTTTTCTTTGGCAGGAGGTCCCCCTCCTGTACAAAGATAGTTATTTTTAATCTTTGCCGCATTTTTTCTTGTGCGGCATTTCAAGTCTGTCCACTTATTTTTTACTTGAATCCCGGTTCTCTTAACTCCTAATGCTACGGAGCTTACAATTGTAGCTATTTCCTCCCATGCTTCTTTTTGCTCGTTTATATTGGCATATGACTTGCCCAATTCCCCGGTAATTAGCTCTTTGTAGCTTTCTAGCGATGTCACCAAAACTTCCAACTCTTTCATAGAAAAATTCGTCGATCGCTGCATTTTAATAAATACACACAAAAACGTGGTTCCTAAGTAGTATGGGAACTATGGGACGGATGATTGTGTTTACATCGAAACGCAGTCTCATTGGATAACTGACGTAGTTCATCGTTTATTCTCTCCTGGCATGACCGCTGGACGGCTTTCGATTGCAATTTTGACGTCATCAGTTGCCATACCGGTAAAGCGTTGCAGTTGAATTCGGCTTTACCAGGCGATAGTAGGAACGCCTCTTGCCAGCCGAAATTTGCAAATTGCCAGAGCGTTGCGCTTGAATTCGCCCCTTAGTAATATATTATGGATAAAAAATTGCAGTGAAGTACTGCAAAAGTCTGCTGCTGCTGAATTTTAAAAATGGCATACTTTGTCATATTATTAAATATTTGCCGAATATAACTTTTGTATTTTTAGAGTTTTTTCGATTAGTATCAATATTGAAAAAGTAGGGCTCCATAACTCCATTCGGGCAGATAGTCAGTATTTATTTGGAGGGAGGGGCAATTAATTCTTCTGCATTAAAATGGTTTATTTTTTACTTCAGGAAACGAAGTAACATTTAAAGATTCACCATGACACAATTCATTTATCAAAATGTTATTTCTGCAGTACAAGATGTGCATATACATCGTTTATATTCAAATACTTTGCAAACCTAAAGGTTTCGGTAACGTCGTTACATCTTTCGCCAATCGTTACATCTTTTGCCAAGTAGGAAACTTGGCGAAAGATGCAATGCCTTTTCACTAAAGGTAAGGCTACTATAAAGGGTATCTCTAGTAGCTCTAGCTAGAGGAAGTACGTCATCAGATGACAACAATAATCTGATATAGCATAATGAGCTGTTTCTCACTTGTTTGGCGTGAAGGGTGTTCTCCGAAGAATATCCAGTTATTCTATGTTTTGAGAGCGTTAAGGATATCTTTAAAACTGCCTCAGTTACCAATTTTGAACCATTCTACATAAAATCTTGAATGCTGAACTGATATTTACTTGGGGTAATTTATAGAACTTAATCATAGAAAAAGAATGCGTTCAAATTATACCTATATTTTTTGAATAATCTCATTATATACATATTAGATCAGCGCTTCACTGAATGCATTGAAATTAAGCATAACTAAAACGGATCTAAAACAGTCTTCAAATATTACGGATAGTGTTATTACTTTATACAAAGATTCGTTAAAGTAGAATTTGCCTCTTTATATTCTTTACAATATGACACTTCTTGTTGAATACTTAAATATTATTTCCTGCATCATATAGTATAAGTTATTTTATCGCGGCAAGCATGGCATAATTTAAAATTAAGGAACATCTCGAGAGATAAATCATGAAAAATTAGGCGAATATTTCCCAGCCGAGGATTTTCATTTACACTTTCTTTCAAAGAACCTGTTAATTAAAGACGCATTAAGTTATATTTATTTTCAAGTAATCAAGCTTTGCCGATGTTAACAGAATCGCATAAAAATCAAATCAGAGATAAAGATCTTGTTTAAAGATGATAGTATAATTTAATACGTTATACAGAACACAGATTTTTTTATTTGGTATCTGCTATCATCATTGGTTTGGTTATTTATTTGATTAACGGCAAAGCACACAAGGCCTATCTGCGTAAATGGAGGGATGCCTTCATTGAGGACTTTCTAAGTGAAACTGGCTTGTACCATGCTATACATGGAGAAAATCGCGAAATCACTTATGTAACCAGACCATTCGCTGCTATTCGAACTCCGGTTGAATTACCAGTGATCAGTGATAACAGATGTCCTACCGCACCGCTCGGTCGTCGATGAACTAATCTGCTATCATGTAACATGGTTTGTATTGGAAAACTGATTGTTCAAGATGCCGGAAAGTATTAAAAGCGTTTAAACATTGGAAACCATCTCGAAACTTCAATGCAAATGAGGAAAATTCTTGATTTTTTTATTTATTATGTTGTAAAATTTCGAAAAATCTTTAAACTTTGCGAAATTCGCTCAGTAATAAAGTGGGTCTTGAGGAAGAATTGAAACAACGGGTAATAACTTTACTTTGTAGGTATTTTGTCTGCTTTGTCAGCTCTTTGACTGTAAATTATCAAATAATAATTAATGGTAAAGCAGGTGAAAGCTAAGCATGCTTACCTAAATTTCACAGATCATTTCGACTTATCGTTGTACGTATTAGATGTAAATACATGTGAACAGTATTTTCATATATTATCATCAATTTTTTAAGATATTGTTGCGTTTTACTCCTTCATGGATTTGAAGTAATTGATGATGACGTGATGAAGGATGAAAAACATATATAAAATATATGGTGGCGTAATACCAAAAAGCTAACATGAGCAATTTGTAATAGTTCAGAATAAACTTCATTAATTAAACTTCATTAATGTTGTTCCAAATAAAACCATGGTATTTTTAATTGAAACCGTTTCTTGTTCTGTTTGTAGCCTTTAAACATTGCTTTGGACTGGATTATTTTGGTTACGGCACAGCATACGAAAGCTGTTTGCTGAAAGAAAGGAATGCCTTCCTAAGAGGCTTTCTAAATGGAACTGGCTCGTACCCACATTGTGCATGGGGAAAAGTACGAAAACTCTCACGCAGGTACTTCTTTGAGGATTTGAACAAAGGACGATCTAGCAATTTTCAGTTATTTTACCGTTTGGCAGCAACGAGTCTTGAGAATTTTTTTAATTATTAAACAAATGCCAGGCCATTGACCATCATGTCATTAGGCGACGAGCTCTCCAATACTTTTAATAAGGCAATAAAAATTATTTAGTGCAGAACACTCGCCTAGATAAGCATTAGTGACGCCTTTTCTGGAGTCATACATCAAGTATTCAGGCGAATTATTCAGTTAAAATCGAAATAATAGGTACTAAGACAATCTTATCCGGTCAAAAGTCCAAAGTGAGCCATAGCGGCAGATTCGGAGCACTGTAAGTTCTACCAAGGCCCACTTATACTCCAGGCCTGCCAGGCCAGTACCCCCTACATACATGTCTATGTAGGGGTACTGGCCAGACTCAACGAAATTCCGGTTCTTGTTCAAAACATGTTATATATATTTAAGTTTTTTAAAATTTCATTTACTAACAAAACTCACTGTGATAAGCTGAAGGTAATAATTTTATTCGATTATTTCGCACGGTTCTGTCCACGGTCTGATAAATGCAGAAAGAAATAAAAGCATGAAAACGGCGGGCTTTTCGAATTATAACTGCTGCATACGTTTAAAATTATCCGTAGTTTAATATGTTATATTTCCATCAATTTATTAGCTTCTTTTAATGTTCTTATTTATTTCCTTGTATCCTGCCCTTACATAATGACATATATTTAGGATTACTTAACTTTTAAGAATAATAATTAAAAGCATTTGGATAAAATTGTCAAGTAAAACTGATTTGTTGATATATATATATATATATAATAGCGGATGACCATAATTAAACTGACAGTGCTCACAGTGTTCTGCAGCGCGATGTATTTGCGAGAACGGCGCCAGATTTTGTAGGAAGATTAAACAAGACGGGGGACGAAGGATTCCGCGAAAAAACAAATTAGTTCCAAAAGTCACCTCTAGGGGAATATTTGGCGCTGTGTAATAGAAAATAGAGTGTTAACAAATGCAAATCAATACAGAAATTACCTTTTATTTTACATTCAAATGAGGTTCAATGTGGCTGCCGTTGTTGTGGACCACATATTACTTTCTGCGCACAGTATGCACAGCAGCAGAAAGTAACATGTCTGCAGGAAACTCGCGTACAGTCCGTGATATGTTATCCTTCAACGCAGCCAGGTCCTGGACCACTCCTTGATAGACCATGGACTTAAGGTAACCCCATAGCCAGAAGTCGCATGGGGTAAGATCAAGTCATGTCATGGCCATGCAGTTGGAAAGTAGCGGCTAATGACTCTTTCTGTTGTGAATTTCTATCGTAGCATCTGTTGCACCCATATAGCAACGTGCGGAGGGGCTCCATCTTGCATGAAAATGATTTCCCCCACGCATTGTCTTTGCTGACGTACCGGAATGAAAAAGCTGTTCAACATGTGGCGATATTTCTCTCCGGTAACAGAACAGGTTTCCGGTCCTGTCGGGGTAATGTTCTCATAGAAGAATGGACCTACGATAAATTCCGCTGTGAACCCACACCAAACAGTTACCTTTGGTGAATGTAAGGGAATTGCTGTGATTGCATGTGATGATTTGTCATCCCAAATTCGATCACAGTTCCATTCAGGTAAAAGTGGGCCTCGTCTCCCCATAAGATTTTCCACGGCCAAGCAGCATCCACCTCCATTCTGGCAAGAAAGGTGAGAGCAAATGTCAATCGCTTATCATGGTCGGGGTACAGTAACTCCTGTACACGGCTGATCTTGTACGGATAGAAGTTGATAATCTTTCGTAAGATTTTCCATACCGTACTGTAAGACATATCCATATTCCGAGCTACTCCACGAGCGCTAGAGGTGGCAGCAATATTGTCTGGTCCTCTGTCGACAATCGCCGTGGCATCTGCTTCGATTGTATCCTGTGGTACAGGTTTTCGTCCTCTGCCTGACTGAACCTTCAGAGAACCTGTTTTCTCAAACGTCGCAACCATTGCTTTTAGCCCATTAACTGACACAGGACCGTTAACTTTACGCATTTTTTTGTGCGTTCTAAAAGCACGAAGAGCGGCTGACCCGTTGCACTGGTTGAGTTAAAAGAATTTGACCAGTAACGCGCGCTCGACTAAAGAAGGAGCCATTGCACATAAACTTTCAATCCGATTGATTCGAAACGTAACACATTGCCTTTTAAAACCCAAGCAGCTGGCACTGTGCCAATGGATGTAACGTGAAATTTGAATAAAGAACTTCTTCTTCTGCTCAGCGTACGTGATATTGCAGATCACGAGAATTTATCAGTATTTATGTAGATTTTACGTTTTTTTAAAAGTGTTGCCATAGTTCACTTGAACTGAATCAGAAAATGTGCATAATAAAAGGTAATTTTATTCCGTATTAATTTACATTTGTTAACACTCTATTTTCTATTACACAGCGCCAAATATTCCCCTAGTTCCTAATTTGTTTTTTTGCGGAATTTTTCCTCCCCCGTCTTGCTTAATCTTCCTAAAAAATGTGGCGTCATTCTCGCAAATAGATCGCGCTACAGAACACTGTGAGCACTGTCACTTTAATTATGGCCACCCGGTACTTTAAATCAAATATTATCTCCGATCCTGGCACATTTTCTGCTTTCACCAGCTGAATTTTTGACATAAATTATTACAGTATTTATCAAAACACTTTTATTATTTCCATTTGAGAAGAAAGATATAGGAGCATTTTCTGGCGGATGCGAATCAATTGACCTTGACGAATTTATGTTTTGCTGAGTTGGTTACTGAAGCTCTAACGTCCCCATGATGTCTACGCCATGAGCACTGGAATTCGTCAGCGGCGCCGAATATGCATGTAGCAATGTATGATGATCGGATTTTTTCTTAGAAATATAACAAATACTGTTCAATTTACACTGAGATAATAAATGAAATTCGCTAAGACAGTTATAGCAAAGTCGATGTTTTTTGACCAAACTAACTTGTTCAGGTAGTTTTATTTGCTTAAATTTATCGCAGTGATATAATGCATGCGATTGCGATTTACAAGCGATACACAATTTAGGTAATTTAACCAAAAGAGACTTTGATCGTTCCGAATTAAATTTAGATGGAATGTTAGCACTGATGCTATTTAAGATTTGACATTTTCTTTCTAAGAATTCCAAAAATATATCAAAATCTGGTACTTCATTATCGTTTAGTGTTAGCTCATACTGTTTTCGTGTTTCGCTAATTTGTCAAGAGCAACATTTAATAATAGAACGTTCGACACTTTATCTCTTCCGAAATCTAAGATTTTTAACGAGCTAAGATTTTTCTTAATATCGTCTAACATTATGCGAAGCTCTTTAGCTGATTCATGTTTTATTGATGAAGTATTTAGAACGTTTTTAATATGACAGTCTACAATTATACTTTTATTCTCGTATCATTGTTCTAAAGCTTTAAACAGTGAAGAAAAGTTATCATCTGATGTTTATAATGCTTTGGCTTCCCCCTTCAAAATGGAGCTTTTCATTTTCGGAAAGTTCCGGATTTTCTTTGATTAAACTATTAAATTGAGTCTTAAACAAATTCCATTCTTCAAATTTTCCGCTAAAATTCGGAAGAGGGATTTTTGGCATTTTTACTAAAGCCCTTTTAAACTGATCATTACATACAGAATAACTTTCGTGTGTAGGGCTGTCACTATTTTGATTTGTTACAGATTCATTACTTTTGTTTTTAAGTTTATTAATAGAGGTTTTCAGACTTAGCTCTAATTTTTGAATATCCTCATCCACTTCAGACAGCAAAGCTTCCGCTTCTTCAAACTCATCATCCGTGAGCAGTAGTCGTTTTTCAGCACTTCGGACTTTTCATGAATATTTACCACAGTACCCAAATGAGCTCGTAGCTGCGCGATATCCAGTTCCTTTTGCTTTTCTACGGCTGTTATAGCATTTGAAATCCTTGTTAATTGTCCTCTGATGTTTCCGCGTTTGCGATTTAAAGTTGCGATATCCATGGTCATTGTTTACTTTTGGTTGCAAACCGATAGCGTTTAATCCATAGGTTTAGGTTCTTCTGCTCGGCGGACTAAAAAATGTGCGTAGGTAGCGTGCGTAGATCAGCGTAGTAAGGAACGCGTTACCAACGATATCGTTTAATTATTTATTATTACAGAGTAGGAACAGTTACAACAGCGAGTAGATTACGAGTCAGCGTCCTTCTACTGCGTAGTGGAATTTACTAGTCGCCAAATAGCAGAGACTAAACATTACTTTCTAGTTGCCAGATTTTACAGATTAACATGAGAAATGCACAGCAACAAAAATGCGATGGGAAAGTGTTCCGTCAGCCAAACGATGAAGTTACAAGTACGGAACACCCTCTTTTGGTGATAATAATTAATCTTTGATGATGTGGGAATAAAGGTATTAAGTCTATGAGTATCGTAATTGAAACCTTCCTTGGCCCTTGGTCATGTTTTCAAATATTTTGTGATATTGTTGTGGCTTTAATTTTATGTGGTTCAAGTGCAAAGAACATGATATTTAATAAATAAAGGTAACACACAATATGTTAAAAAAAGTCTCCTTTGGGAGTAATATAAAATCTGAAAGCTTTGAGATTTTTTTTTGTAAATATTCAAAAATATTCTCAATAATAGGCATAAAATAACATAGCCAGATATATTGGTATTAAAAACTAGTCATATTCGTAGCTATAGGATAAATATCACATTTATTTATGTATATTTTTGGTATTTAATTTTACTTAGGAGTATTCTAAGGTATGATCAAAATCAGCCATTTTTATTATTCTGCATCAATTATTAAGCGATATTAATGAATTCAAAATATATTTATCTCAAGATTTCATTTCTTATTTCCGTATGCATGGGCGTAGTCAGCTTAAAATAAGGGGGGCTGGGATGCCCGTTACGAATACAATGGCTCTATACTGTTCTTCTACCAATTACAGCATCTTCAAGTATACAGGTAATTATTACGTGACAATATATGATATATATTATATTAATGGCAGTTATATTAATATAAATACTGCTTTGCCAGCCAAAAGAGACTGGTCACGTGATTTTCTGATCGCTCCGATTTGTTTCTCGGAGTGAAAATAGGGAAGATGGGTAGCTGCGGATGAGTTCTGTTGTGCAATACAAAGAGTCTCTTGCTTAAATGCCGACAAGAATAAATAAAAACAAACAACGTATACAGGGGAGATGCATAAAATGGAAAGTTACTGAACAAAAATCAGTTTAAAATTATCACGAGAATAACATACACACACACAGAATAAAAAGCACATCTATAATAAACTTTTAGAATTTATTTTAACGATTGTAAGCTAAAATAATTGCTGTAAACTTGTCTGAAAAATTAATTACACTAATTATTTACATGAAAAATTAATTATTTGCATTGAAGTCTTTAAAATAGTACAAAATTAAAGAATTTCTTACTTTGGGTTTCATTAAGCAATTATGCAAAAAAAAATAATAAAAATATTTCAGTTGGAAATTTAACCTTCGTTCTCTGTCGAATCGTCATCATCGTCCAAGGAAATAACTAAAGAGTCGCACATTTCATCAAGTATACCATCTTTTTCCCAGTAAGCGTTTTCCAAGCTTTCTACGTGTGCACAATAGTTCTTCCATTTTTCAATTGTAACATTTTCTATAGCGTGTTCAGTAAGCTTTAAGAGTTTTTCCATGTTTATATCTGCCGTTATGTTTTGTGCATGAATAAAATGTTTGATATCTGCCCAAACATACTCTATGGCATTTATGTCACAGTGATATGGTGGCAGTCTCAATGCTGTGAATCCATGTTCTTCTAACAAGACATCAAATTTATATGTTTTTTTCGGTAGCAAATGTTCTTTAACAATGTTCAACAGTTCGATCTTTCGCATATTAGGTGAGTACACAATATTGTTTGAAGTAAGCCAATCCATTATACTCTGCTTATTATGAGATGAATTTGGGGGGCTTGTTCAGTTGCACTGTCTATTACAACAATTGAATCCTTTGGTAAATTCGGAATCAATTTTTCTGTTGCCCATTTCTCAAATATATTCGAATTCATTTGCCCGTGGTAATCTCCTGTGCTACAATTAGCTTTATAAATTAAATTTGTGTTTGGAATAAATCCATGAGCAAAAATATCAAACAAAAAACACAAAAGTATTAGACAATAATTAATTGTGACTTATATAACGATCTTGAGATGGAAAGAACTAAATTTAAACAAGCGCAAAAGGGAAAAGCTAAGAACACTCTGAGATTACTGAAGGAAATTCCAAGCAAGTGTATTTTTCCGTCCCTCCAGACCTTCCTTTCTCCCCCTTGGCTTGTTCCATTTTCTTGGCAGCGCACCAAACCCAGTCTCTCTCGCTTGGGCAAGCAGTAATAATTATATTATAAATTTCATTAATTATGAAACTATGTAACATAATTATGGATATATTGGATTTAATTATCGTATTCATAATTATTACCTTACAAACATATTAAATGCGTAACTCAGTATTTTTGTTTCTTACTTTAACCGCTTTATCCTTTAGAGAAGCGATTTTAAAAAGCATAATAAGGGAAACAATAAATAACAAAAATAGAATGATACTTGTTAACCGTACGTTTAGAATTTTACTTTCTTTTCTGATATACGCACTCACATACATACAAAGAAATATTAAACGAATTTTGAAATTCATCTTACTTTGGTTTCATACTACAACTATAAAGATAATTAAATATATAAAATCCATATTTTTGTTCTATATAATTATATAATAAAGATATTGAATTAAGCACATAAAAGTTGTAAATGAGTCATTTATTTTGAAAATAAAATTAAATTGCAAATAAAAATGAAAAAAAAGGCAAATACTTTTCAGGCCTTTCATTTTAGTTCGGCAGTTAAAATTTTCCTGAATTCCATTTTTCGTGGCTGTAAATGGCAAATATATCAATAACTTTGTCAGTTGATATTTTTTGGTATAATGACGATGCATTAATGCCAAAGAATTTCTACGTTTTTTTTCCGTCATAGTATCTCTATTATGATTTTCTAACCTTTTCAAAGCATTTCCGGAATGTTCATATTCGCAAGATGCTATTGGCAATGTAGCTGCTATGTACAAAAGCACATCAATATTTGAGAAACATTTTTACTCGAAGCTTTTAAAACCCAAACAAGTGTGTGTGGGAGCTTTGCTTTTGGACTAGACATAAAATGCCATCGCCAACGTTTCGTCTCTTCGTTTGGAAGCTCCGGAGAGGGTAAATCATCTTTATATGTCCTTTACAGCAATTTCATTTACATGATTAGAGCAAACTGATGATAGTATATAAAACAGGGATAATTCAGTCTTTTCGAAATTTGAAAAATTGAGATTTTAAATGGAAATGAGATGGTCAAGTAAAGGGATTGCTAAAATAGTTTTGTAGTAATTAAATACAGAATAACAATGAGTATTGTTTCGATAGAATTGCCTTCGAATGAATGATGCGTGGCATTTTAAGCTCTACATTTAATTTTTCACACATTTGCCCCGCATGTTCAAATATACTTTCGAAGCTCCTTTCTACGTTTTCACACTCAGAAATATAAAACTCAGTTATTTCCTGGACCATGTTATAGGTTTCCACAAAATCAACAGCTCGTCCCTGATATTTAACTATCATTCCTTCCAAATGAGATAAATAACGATATACTGTTGTGAATGTTACAATGAAAGGAGATGAAATGATTCAATTCTCATAGCATCTCGCTTACATTGTGCACTCCATTGATTATGCAGATAAGCATCTTGTTTGCTTGAGTACGCAGTGTGCTCTAGGGATTCAGTGAGATCGAAAATTCTTTCATAAAAGCGCTGGTACGCCTTATGCCACATGGCCCATCTTGTCCGGAAAAGGTCTAATATTATTTTTGGTTGACCTAAATCATATAGAGAGACTCGATATGGGTTTAATGTAACCAAAAATACAAATTTATTAGCCACAAAAATGTAAGAAACTATAAGGTATAAATAGACTTGTATTTAAACATGGCCTTTTGATAATTTTGCACAGAAGAGCAAATATATTCATAATAGCATAAGAAGAATACTGAAAACGCTGTTTAAAACTTATCGTATGATAGATCAACTTCACAATTTTTATCTCAATAGAAGTAATAATATTTTTAATTTAAAACAATAATTTGAATTAAAATAAAAAGGGATTTCAAGCAATGCTTTATCTGCAAGATAAGAGTTAATGACTGCTATAATCTACACAATGGGATTTTACGTTTTTTAGGTTCTAGTCAATACCCTGAAGGACTTATAGTTTTTCTCTTAGAAGTCTTCCTTTAAACGACTTATTGGAAATTATTATTTGAATATAAAATTTATCTGTATTGTTCAACTACACTCACGTTTGTGAAAATTGCAACACCAAGAAGGAATCGTCATAATTGAATGCAATTTAATACACAGTTGAGTGGTAGTGGTACAAATAAATGATTAAATGTTCAAAGCAAACAAACAAGAACAAGAGATCAGAATCAGTATTTTGTGTGGCCACCACGCGCCGCAATAAGTGCTGCTA
>KK114246.1:426248-509896 GCA_000611955.2 Stegodyphus mimosarum | reverse complement strand
CTGTAAGTTGTTCAAATCTCGCTCTCTTTCGTCGACGAGGCATAAGTACAGATTGAGTTAACGTTTACCACTAGCAGATAACCACCGATAACCATACACGCCTCGCTACAGCCGTCTATTTATTCGGATCCATCAGCCGTTCAGAGGGCGCTGCTCAGCATACGCATGCGCTACGGATTTGCAATTCTAATCATTTGCATATCATGCGCTACTTTGCATTTCCTGAAAATTTCAGCTCACTCGCGTAAGTCCTTCATGGTGTTGCAATTTTCACAAACGTGAGTGTATTTTTTCTTTGAGAAATTTGAATGAATTAAATACTTTAAAAGTCTTTTAAAATAAAGTGTTTTTTTTAAATGACAGTCTTTTATTGCAGACAATTTTGATCTTCTAATTACTTTGACAAAGTAATTAGTAGCCGTTCTCAGAAATACCGATCACTTTTGCACATGGTCTTCTAAGGAAGATGGCCACCATAAGAGGATTCCTTGTATTTAATTTGTTTTTAAAACAGAAAATGTAAGATATATTTCTCTTTGATCAATAGTATTCGTATATGTCTATATTTAGCTGGAAACAATAATTGCAAAAAAATTACTTTGTAGGGATTTACATTTATTTTTACTAACCAGTAAAGTTTATGCTTTCTTTCCTATAAGCCTTCATTCCCCTAATTGTCAATGCCAAAATATTTAAACTTGGTAGCGCGCGTGAAGGAATGTAAATTCTGCCATTAGAAGAAAATGTTTAAATACTGAGCTCTAGAAGGGAAAGTTAGAAAAAGTGAGCAAGCATTGTACCTTTGTAACGTGAACTTTTGATTCTGTATTTATGGCTGGTATTACTGCATTTATTGCTGGTACCACTTCGCTGCCACGAAATTCGACACGCTTTTAAGTATCAGGATTATCTGAGCTCTAGGGAAAATTCTACTGTTGTGTTAAAATCTTTGAATTTTAGTTTAATTCTTGTTAGTTGAGCTACAACCGAGCGAGGCGTAGTCTGTTAGCGTCAAGTCGAAGTATTGTGAATTTTTAAAGAATCTAAGAAAGGGTTCTTTTAACACTTCTCTTGTCTGGTTCCTGCATTTAATTCAGCTGTCACACTGAAAGCTTAACAAGTAAATATTACAACTTAATTATAAAAAAGATTGCCATCTATTATTTCTTATTAATTTACTTTTACGTCATTGGAATTATCATTAAGTACAACTTTTTTTTAAACTTTTATTTTAATTCTGAGTTTATTAGTTTATGGATTAGCATTTTATGAAAGCTTCAATACTACTTTAGATATGCTCGATCACATTTAAACTTTTTCATTAGCAATAAGTCAAATTACATATCGACTCGGTGTTTTTAAAAGATAGAACCAGCACAGATTAATTTATTCGCAGTTGATTCTTCAATGTAAAAGACTTAGAAAGAGGACTTTGTATTTTTTCTCCCGTCACTAAATCAATAGTTCTCACATTTCTTAGAATTTTTAATAAAGCATAAGAGATTAAACAATTCAGTTCTTCGATACAGAAGCAATGAATATATCACAGCTTATGGGTAAGTATAAGACATTTTCCTTTTACAGCTCTATAAAACCGGTGAAGTTGAGACATTATTAGCAAATTTTAATCTAGTCATTCCTTTGTGATTTGTGTTGCTGTTCGAACGAAAACTTTAAATAAGAAATAAAATAGCTCTCCTCTTATTAATATCATACATTAAAGAAATAATTTTGTTAAGAAAATTATTTCCTCTAACAGCGCATCTTGGAAGCATTAACTATCTGCAGGATAATATCTCTAAATAGTATTGTTAAATAAAATTAAGATTATTGCAAATGAAACTAATGTTTCGAGTACAATTCATAACCGCAGGTAATTAATAATTGAACAAGTTTACCTCTTACCAAAATTTTCAGTTTATATAAATACATTTAAATACACAATTCCCATACTGCATGAATTTTGAATGGCATAAAAAGTTATTTTATTTATTATAATTATATCTATTATTATAATAGCTATAATTATATAATAGTCAGAATTTTCAAACGCGGGGGAAAGATGCTTACCTTTTTTCCAAAACAGAAATAATTCCGATAGAGTTTACCTCTTTAGAAAATATACATGTTTTTGGAGGAAAGAAACTCTCAATGTTTTTTACACTTAATCTAATTTGTACTTTCTTTTCTCAGGGCGTACCATATTAACTGAATTATATTGACTCAGTTAAAGTATTATTAATAGTAACATAAGACACAGGAAAACATAATAACTTTCCAAGACGTTAGATCTCACCCCTTACTTTTCACTTTCTCATGAAGGGCTGAGTGGACCTCCTATAGTGATTCCCGCAATTTATTAAAATGTCTTGGTTCTATTCGTTGACTCGCTTTTGTTCTTGAACAGAAGAGGAGTGCAAAGAGTATGTGCTTACGTTTTATGTTATTTTTAGATGTTTACTTTTTTGTTTAAAAAGGAATATAAGTTTTAAAACTGCCAAAAAAAAGCTCTTTTAAGAATTTTGCAAAAATCGATGATCTGCACTAGAGAATTTAAAACTGAATAACTATCATTTTAAAATTCTAGGCTATGAATCTAAACTATTATATGATGTAAATGAACCAGAATAAAATAAACAATATTTTCGCATTCCCGCCCGAGGACAACGGTGATACCTTTTAGTATTAATATTGAATTTTTTTCCTGCTTCGCATCATGATCAAAAAGTAAAATGAATTTATTTTTGATAAACATATTAGAACTACAGTGCAGAACGTCGAGGTTTTGCAAAATAAAGCCCATGCCAATAAAATTGTTTCACTCGGAAAGGGATGTTGATTCGTGGTGTCGGCTTGATGTCGACGATGTATATAATCTTATACTCTTACAATTACATCAAATTTTTATCATTACAATTAGTATTTTATATATGCTTGCTACGCTTTGTTTAAATCAGTACGGCAAAGCATAAAAATGTTATCTGTCTATGGGAAGGAATGCCTTCCCATTTGTGGAGGACTTTCTAGTTGAAACTGGTTTGTATTTACCTTATACATACAGGACATATACATATATTACCTTATACTTATACTGGTTTGCATTTACCTTATACATGCCCTATAGAAAAGCCATAAAAGCTCGCTCAGCTCGTTCACTGATATTCTAACCTACGTCGAACTAGTACTATTCAGCAATTTTACACATTGTGCTCACTAACGGGCTATGTTCGTTTTTCATTCTATTAATCTCTCTTGTTTTATATTTCCTTTTAATCGATAATTATCTGGTCATTTGTCCCAAACACAGATGCACACAAAATAAATAAAATAAAAAGGAACTATCTGCGTATTTAACAACTATCCTAGTAAATCATTTTAAATAACAAGAATTTAAATTGCTAGATTATTGTATTCCAAAAAAGTTTAATATTTTTGCTACATTTATTGAATTAACTGATATTCAAAATTAATTTAAAAAATCATTAAAAATTATTTCACTGCCTTTCCTTCCATCTTTTATGCAATATTCAGATAACAAGTAATAAATCTTAAACTTAGATATCCCAAATGATTTTTTTTCTTTTCTTTCTTCTTCTCCTTCTTTTTTAATATTTATTTTCTTTTAACCACTGTGCTTTTAGATGCTTGGTTCGAAATGAAAGGGCCTTTTTCCTCTTTAGTGGCATTAAGTTTGATAGCTGGAGGGAAAGTGGGATCGGATACGGAGGACTATTCAAAGCAGTAAAAGAACAAAACCTTTGCGACTTGAAAGCGTCACATAACCTTGGAATTACACTGGTGTGTAAAAATTAAGGATGAAGTTGAAAAATTAATTTATCAGTGGAACGAAGAGGCAAAGCGGACTGAAAGACTAATCAGGAGATTGATAAGGGTCAGGTACATTAGCACATGCGCATATATGCAGCTACACAATATGCGGGAGTGTCGAAGGGGTGTAACGATCGCTGGAGGTGCGAGTTCCGCATTTTGGGGAAGATATTGCACGGCATATATCAGTTTCAACGACGTCGAATTCCTGAATCAGTGTGAAATGTCGAAGAATAAATCTGTTAGATCTCATCTGGATGCTTTTTCCCCGGTCGAATCATTGGAACGATCGAAGGAGGTTGAAGTGTGAGAAATGGGGCTGTGGGGTTCGGTATTGTTCACAGCATTGTTTTACGAATTGGAAAGCATTTTAAACGACAGGAACAGCTTTTTGACGGTTCAGCGGTGGTCGTTCAAGAACAATCCCAGCAGCAGACGACCGATATATTTATCTATAGGCAAGAAGAAACAGTCAGCAAACACCGGGAGAAATCTCAATATACATGAAACAGGCAACTGGATGGTCGATATTGCATTTTCCCATTGTCAGGAGGTTGCGAATTTGTAGTCTGTTTACACGACGACCTGCTCATCGGAGAAGGCGTTTTCTGGGGTGTAAGGAACACCGGAATTGGACATATTATTAATGGGGTCGAGTACTCTTTACGGATGAGAGCAGATTTAGTATGAGTTGCGATTCTAGACGGATACACATCTCGAGAAAGCCGATAACACGCTAATACGCCCCCAAAATCATCCCCTCAATAACCCCCTCAATATCCTCTAAAGGGACCGGTTTGTGAGGTCGCGGAGTTTTCGTTTGGGGAGACATAATTCTTGGTAGCCGTACCAACTTTCACATCTTTCAAGGAGCTTTAGTCACCAGGGACTGCTACTGTAACGAGGTTCCCCTTCCTTGCATGCGTCTTTTCAGGGGTGCTATATGTCCTCAGTTCCTGTTCATGGACGACAACGCTCCATCTCATCGCACAGTTGCTGTTTGAAGAGCTGTTGAAGAGTGAGATGTTGAACACATCGATAGACCGGCAAGGTCTCTGGATCTAAATCCCATCGAGCATGTATGGAACTTTCTAGGAAGATGCGTGGCAGCACATAACTTATCGCCGGTGACGATTCCGGAGCTGCAATTGGTGCTAGAAGAGGAATGAGCAGCAATGCCTCAACAACTCATTGACAACCTCATATTCAACATGGACAAATGATGTGAAACCTGCATAGTAGTTAGGGGAGATCATATACCCTACTAACGCTTGGATGTTTTTTGCTGGAAACCTGTCACATGCATGTTTTGGCCTTCTGTTGCATTGTGCTCCATGGTTTTCAATTAAGATCCTTTCTATCATTTTAATTTCTTTTTTGGGAAGTTTTGTTTATATTACCCATGTTCTTACATCTTGGGGATCTTATGGTGTTATTTTTGTTAATTTGGAAAGCTTCTGCAGAACGTTATATTGGAAAAACCATCTCGTCCTTAATTATTGCACACCAGTGTATTTTCCCGCCGCTTGTTTGCTGAGAAAGAATGACTTTTCCTGATCTTATTTCTAAACGGAAAATCGTAGACTTTCCGTTCATTCTTTGTTAATCATGTTAAATTTTTGGGAAGCTGGAAAGCAATATTTTAGAAACTTAAGGTGCATTTATTGAAAATTGTTTAGCACTTTTTTTAAGCATAGGTAGTGGTGAAGCGGGAGGAAGCCTTGACGCCTAAGGCACTCCACCCTGGCTACGCGCCTGGTATGACAGTATACCACGCAAACATTAAGTCGTTGTTACGCTTTGTAAAAAGTAAACTTTGTTTTCAAATAGTATAAGTGCTGACATCATTGATTTAAGACGGTATTTCAATAATTAAAGTGTTTATTATTCTGTGACACATAGTTCAATTGAAAATCTCCAACAACTCGCCCTTCTGTTTACATTTCGTTTTGCCACTCTGATGGCTGTTGCCAACTCTCCTGCTTGGAAAAAAGTTTCGCTGTGAGATGTGCGATCTACAGTATTACTATATCTATGCTTACAACAGAGGAACGACAGAAACCACACCAAAACTCCTACAGCACCAGCCCACCATGTTCGAAAACAAAGTGGTGCTAAATTGGCACGTCACACTGAAAGTATACTATTGCTCAGATTTTAGAAACATGTCTCTGCGCAAGCAGTCGGATGTCTAGCATTTTGGTGTGGAATGGTTAACTGTTCGACGTCGGATGGGTAGACGTTTCGGCTAATGAACGGCGGTGCTTGTTTCTCCGTTGAATCCCTGCCATCTAGTGATCGCAGCTCTTTATACTGTGTAGTTATATTTTCATTTGCGTTCTTGAAGGATATAGTCGGTCAAACTTTTAAAGCTGGACAATGCATGTAAGGTATTTCTGGATCTTAAATGCTGATTTCGTTCATGATCGTTTGTGTCCAGTATTAATATAATGTTAATGACGTGTTACAATCCATCAATCTTTGGGCTGCAGTTAATTCTGTTCTCGAATTTAATCTGCAGTTCTGAAAACATCAGTAGTATACAGCAAAATGAATATAGCGTCCGTGTTTTATGTTGCCCTTGTATTTGCTAATTTTATTTAGAATAAGTATGTATGTGAATTATTAGGGAAGTTAATTATACCGGAGGGGGATTAATCAGGGCAAAGAAAAGCGACAAAGTTGTTTTTGATATAAAATTTGTTGAAGTTAGTATTATTTTTGGGTTTTCTTCCGCAAAGCGCCCGGTAAATGTAAACACCGCCAACAGTGGCGATAATAGTTCAAACCTGGTAACCCGTCCTTATTTTTCAATGAGTGAATTCATACAAAAGTGTGAATACGCTTTAGAGGTAGAATATATTGTGCTTGGATAGTACCACGAATATTTCTGTGATAAATTTAAACAACAAATATTGGTCGTTCAAAACTTGCAATGAACCTTCTCCTATTGTTTGACATAGTTTTGTCTTTCACAGGCTTGTAGCTTTTGTAGTTTTAACATTTTGCATTAATAGCCTAGATTTCTTCTTTGATTACATGTTATTTGTTGTAAGAAGTAGTCTTCATCTGGTGCAATATTTCTTGAAAAATAAAGAATGAAGGAACTCTGATATTTTAAAAGTTTTGAAAACTTGAAACTCAAGGCATTTTTAGCTCTTATCAGAAGAATTTCTCTTGTTTATTCAAAAAATATTCTCACAATTCCACCATTTATAATGGTAGGCTCTCCTTTACGTTTATATGTCTTCCGTAGTATAACTCACTTCTCTGTGTTTTTTTAACTGTATTTGTTTTTTGCTGATCTTTTTAAAGCCAGTATCACAGGAGTTCACAGTTGCCTGAAAAAACGTGATCAGTTTTTTCTAAATTGAATGTTTATAGTTTATTACACATGAATTAAAACTTGATTTTTTTTTAATGGATTCTGACCTATTTATATGATTTAAACACACTGGATCTCCAAGCTGTGACAATATAGATTTCAGCCAAGAATCTTCAAACATTTTTCACAGTATAAAAGCAGATTTCTGTTGAGAAAGAAAATGAGAATAAACTGCATTAAACATATATCTAAGTACTGAACAATGGGAATTTCAAAGAGCTCAAACTTTATCTTTTAAAAGCAAAATATCAAATTGTAATTATTTTATTTTTCACAAAAACAAAATATGCAAATAATTGTGAATGAACAAGAAAGCATTTAAGACATTTTAAAAAAATCACGGAAATTACATAAAATAATCAGTAAATTTAAGTATGTAGCGCAATTTGTGCTAGATGTTATCCCACATTATTATTATTATTATTATTATTTTTGTATATTAATTGATTTAGGAAGCTCTTTGGTTAAGCAATGAAAACAGTTTCTATTTTTCTAAACAGTTTTTATGTAACAGTTAGGAGTAAATTCTCTTCAAAGTCAATAATTTTTACCACTTGTTTAAATTTTTTAAGTATGATTATGACATGCAGGATGGGTTTTCCTTATAAGAAATAAACAAAAAGAATAAGGGGCTTGCAAATGAAAGAAAAACTTTACAAATTGCTTGCAGGCTTACCACAAAGGGCAGTACAGCTTACCTGTGCTTATATGGAGTTGTTAGTTGTAAACAGTAATTTATAACCGATTGGTAAACAAGCATATTTCATGGAGGTAGGAAGTAAGAAGGAGATGCCATAGCCAGTTTTCTCCATACACTGCTTTGAAGCACTGGTGATCCCTGCGTGGTGACCGAAACATTCATTTACTTACCATTAAGATCAATGGGTTTTGCCTTGATCGCATGAACCTATTTTGTAATTACGTTGTAAATATACATATAAATGTATGTATTTTCTTTTTCTACAATATTTCAGAGCCCTAAATATGTGAAAAGATTACATTTTTAAACAGCATTTCATTCTTAACAGAATCAAATGCTATACTTTTCACGAACAATTTAATTTGAATGAAATATATTCACAAGTTTTCATTAATCACATTAGAAAAAAATTTTAAGGTAATTCGATTTTATTCAGTTAAGAATTACAAAAATTAAGATCAAAGTTTATTGTATTATTAATATTAAAATTATACATTATTTCTTTTCTATTTATAGAACTTCTTCCTAAAATACTTTTTCAAATATGAGATGATTTTTTTTAGCTTCTGAAGCATCTTTTAAATCGAAAAATCTAAGTCAGTTTAAAATGAATGCTCTATTCGGTCCATTTCAAATTAGAGTACCTTTTATTTTAATAGGGAAATACGTTAAATTGTACTTAACTTTCTTTGGATATTTATGAAAGGGAATAAAAAAAGGATTTTTTTAAATATTATTTAAAACTTGTGACTGGGTTATTGTAAAATGTAAGGAAATAATTCTTTTAATTATACATATCAGATTTTTTTACCTGTATTTTCAACAATCCATATTCTAAAACTCTTCTTTATTACTTCTTCAAGTACGCACCTCATGCTTTATAATACCTTTTAACAGATTGTTTTTCAGTATGAATGATTCGGTTGGAATGTGCTTTACCCACTGCTTGGCGGCGATTGTTTTTGAATGAGCAATAAACGCGCCAACATGGGTAACTCCGTATATCTGCCAACCTTATTTTGTTGATTTGTGTACGTTGCCTACATTGTGCAATTCGCTGAAGTTTTTTTTAAGTTTAAAAGGAACGCTCTGCACATGGCATTTTCTTGTAATTTATTTTCGTTATTTTAGCTTATTTTGTTCATTTGTGTATGTTGCCTACATTGTCCAATTCGCAGATGTTTTTTTTAAGTTAAAACGGAACGGTGTGTACATGGTATCGTTTGTAATTTTAATGCCCTTTTAAAAAAAATTCCTTCTTTCTTCGATGCCATTTTGGTTACGTTTTCGCGGAGCATGTCGGGAAGGTTATTTAATGGCATAAAATGTGTAAGTATTACAACATAAAATGTAAATAATTAATTTAAACCTGACAAATATTTTAATGATCATAATGTTCGTTTTGCATATTATTTTATTATCTTTTTGTGGCAACAGTTTCCATACTAATTTATGCTTTAGAATTCTATGTTTTGTTTACAATAGGTTTTCGCGAAGCATGTCGGGAAGGTTGCAATTGCAAAGACGTTTCGCAGAAACGCGCCGAATTGGCAATTTTCAAAACATCGTCAAGCAGTGGGCTAAAGCGCATTTTCACCGGTTATTATATGTTTTGATGATATTTTTAATCATTATAAATTTAGATACATTTAATAATTAGATTTGGTAAAACTGCATATTACGGGCCAGTTTGGCGCATTTTCGAAAAGTCGCCAAATCGGTTATTTTCACGCGTTTTAGAAAATCACTAACTTATCATATCGCCTTATTAGATGGTTGCAAATTTGAATGAATCTTGTAAACATGCAAAAATATCTAAAACAGAAGTTCAAGAAAAAACACGATAAAGTATTTGAAAGTTAAAAACTATGTATTTTATGGCATTAACAATATTAAAACTTTTCATAATATATACCATTTTTAAGACTAGCAAAATGGAGTAAAACATTTTAGCATGAAATTTAAGAAATTGTAATAAGCAGTAAATGAGCAACGAATGATCAGAAAGCATTGATTCATATTTAATCTAAAACTTTAAAAAAAAATAATGCAGAAGAAAAAAAAGATAAAATTCAAAATTTCGATCTACTGAAACATGAGCAATAATTTAAAAAAAAAAAAAAGTGGTTAAACAATTTTAACTACGTAATTTATATTTTTACAATGAATTTTTATTTATAATAAATAGTAGAAACTCGCATTTGTTTATATCCATACTAAAATGTAACAATACAATGGAGATGAAATTCAAAATAGCGTGCTCATTCAACACCGACTGTACAGCTCATTTCATCCATGTGCTTAACCACACATAATAGACACACACCTCCATTCACACAAATCTGTCACATCTTTCATTTTAAGTAATTTCATACTATTTTTACACTTAGGACATTCGTACATATTCACAATCAAACCATAATTCATGCACCATTCTATCACATCTTTCGCCCTTATCTTGCAACCGAATCAAATAAGTAAAATCCACACATTCCAACTCTTTTTACGTCAGCCATTTTGCTCACACAATTTACACAGTGAAATGACGAAAATTAAAAAAGCCTGCTTAATGCTATAAACTGTAACCTTAAATCCTAACGATTTTCATAATGGCAAGAGGTTATCAGATCTGACGCGATTTCGCTTCATTTGGCGACTGGCCCGTAATCTGTAGTCTCGCCTTAGATTTCTTCACAGTAACTTTTACAGGAGTTTATGAATGAATAAATCCTTCATTTCAAATACATTTATAAGTAATTTAATAAATATTTACGTATTTTGTTGAGAGCAGGTACATGCTTTTTGCAAGCATATGGTACCTATTTCATATTTTTCATTTTCGGCTTGTGCAAATCTTTAATTTTTGTGCATTCACTATATTTTTCGAGTAAAGTAATTTGCAATAATATAGCATATACCCAAAATATGTATAATTTGAGAATTACATGCATTATTTTTAATTCCCACTCAAAGGTCAGTTTTTCTTCGAAATTCCTACGTGATGGCATATCTCCCTTTCGGCAGATAGCCCTTGCATGCTAGCCCTAGCTCTATTTAATAAAATCTCAACCTGACCTATGTGCCTAATTACAAATATTTTAGCATACATAATTTTATATTTACATATGGCTATCAAGTTTCAAACTTTTGACTTAAAAAATGTTTTAGGATACATTCATTATCAAATTCAAATCTTCTTGTAAGGGGGATCTTGAGGGGGGATCACATACCCTATGAATGTCCTTTTTTTTTCATTTTATGCTGTTTATTTTCACTTTATACATAATTATGTATAAAGTGACTGTTCTTTTATACATAATTCTGTTTAAGTCTTCAGTGTTCATTATCTGATAACTTACAAAAATTTAATATTGTTTTCATTTCTGTATATAATTATTGATTTTGTTTTGTGCATAAATATATATGCTACTTTCCTGCCGAATTTTGTGTCAATCAAAGCAATATTTGTTGATTTTTTTTTCTATTTTTTAATTTTGTGTCAATCAAAGCAGTATTTGTTGATCTTTTTGCATTTTACATCTTCGTGCTTAACTTTTGGAAGTGAGTGTAATTTAAGATCACTTTCACAATTCTAGCTTTGTCAGATTTTAAGATGCAGTCAGTTATTTAACTGAATTTTACACTTTGCTTTGTGACAAGAATATTGGGGGAAGGAATTAAAGTTTCACTTTTTAGCTGAATTCTAAGGCTTTGCTTATGTGTTAGAGGGAATACAATGGGGATTTCCTTTGGGGTACTTTTAGGTTGGCCACTTGGCCTTGCATCTGTTCGCAAATTCATGGCATTTCTTTTGGCGAGCTTGGTGATATTTCAATTTGTGTTTAGTTCAACACATAGGAGAAGCGAGAACTTTTACAGGGATGTATGCGGGGTTTGGAGTACTGGATTTTTCACCCTTTTTTAGCCGGTCTTGGCATTATATGTTTTCCTTTCTTAATAAAAAGCCATTGCAGGTGTTGTTTCTTCTCTTTTTGGTCTGACTTTCTTCGCCGTTTGACTTTGCTCTGCTTTGTGCCTTTTTGACTTTGCTCTGCTTTGTGCCTTGAGCACATTTTTATGCAGTTCGAAGGATGTTCCTTCATTTAGAAAGCGGGGCTTTTTGCTCCCTCTGTATGCTGTAATGATTACCAGCTAAGATGATGTTATTTGCTGGCCTCAGGCCTTGATCCGTTATGAATTTTCAGTGGTACATCCTGCATTTAAAGGGCAGTTTGCCCCTCATCATGCTTCAGAGTTATCCTGCAATTTTTTCGGCTATTTAAAGAAAAGAAAACTAAAACAAATAATATGAAATCACTATAATTTGGTAAATATTCTGCTTCAGTTAATTATTCCTTCATCTACATTATGCTGGCTGAATTTCTGAAATCTTCATGATGGCTGCTGTGTCCACGTCTTCCATTAGAGTGAGTTCTCTCCGGCTAGAATCCATTACGTAGGCTCACGTTCCGGTAAAGTTTTTCGATGGTGTTCCATTCCAGTCTGCTGGGAGCTGACGACCTTTGCTGGAAGACAGATTGTTGTGTTATCTTCGTCAGCTGAGTTCCCTTTTGTCGTTTTCTTTCTTAAATGGGTTAATCTTAGAAAAAAAAAAGTTTATCTTCATCGTAACTTTACACAAATTTGTTAGAATTAATTGTTAGAAGGGTTCTCCCTATTTTAAAAAATGTAAATTCTACAGGCTTAATTTTAGAATGATTTTGCTTCAAGGATTTCAGTTGTTGATAAATTTGAATTTATTTTATTTGATGAGCTTACTTCTATGCTGAGTTAAAATTAAATTGTAAAATTGAAATAGCATTTGCTCCTATGTTTATATTCTGAATCTTCTTAAAAAAGGGTGGCTCTGTATTACTCTGTTAATTGAATTCAAAGTGTTAGAAAATCTTATTCGATGAGCTAAAATAAGATATCTAAATTTAAGGATTTTATCCTGATTGGTAGTATTCTTTTATTCTCTGTAAAAAAATAAGAGGGTAATTTTAAGTGGTTAGGAATAGTAGTATTTCTTTTATTTTCTGTGCGATAAGATGTAAATTTTCTAAAATTTGTTCTGAATAATAGAAATCTTCTATTTTCCTGTGCAATAATAAGATGAAAGGAATATAATTGTTAAGAAGAAAAAATACATATTAATGAGGTGCAAAGAATATAATTTTTAAATAATATATATATATTTAGCTTTGTTTTAAAAGGCTTAAATTGTTAAGAGATGAAATAGTTATGTTGGATTAATAGATTAATAGATAGTTACTTAAATTTTGAGGGTGTTTATTCTTTATGAAATTAGTGACTTGTTAAAAAAAAATAATGTTAATGTTACAATTTGCTTAGATTATTTTCACTCTCTGGAGAGATGAAAGATTTTTTTTTAGTATTTAATTGATATTGACTCATAATTTGATCTGTTTGTCTAATAAACACTAAGGTTTTTCTTAAAATGTTAATACTGATTATTGTGTTTTTTGTTATGTTAACCTACATTTTCTGAAATATATGATCTATCTTAGATTCACTAGCATCAAGGTTCATGGGTTGTTCGGTTAAAAAAATTCACAACGCAATTCTTGGTCGGATAGTAGGTTGAGGCAAAATTGCCAAATTTATTTTGTTGTGTTCTTGTCTAGAGGCACAACACAGATCTCGACAAACTTGTGCCACTCATTTTGGTAGAAGTTTGAAGGAATTGATTTCTCTTTATTTTGTGATCATCAAATAGAATCACCATATTCAAATTGAGACCATAACAAATAAAAAGCTTAAATTGCTTGTCATATTTTTTCAAGTTGCACGCCAAAAGCTTGGGCCTATGAATTGCCACTTGACAATTGATGGGCACTGGTTCTTTAAACACTGGTAGTTCAACCTGGGTTTGAATCCCAGTGAACAGACTGGGTGCATAGGTGTTTTCATGGTTTTCCTCATGTGTAATGTGGATGTGAACCACTCTGCTTTAGAAAGTCCCATGAAGGCCTCCTTTCCCTTAGGCAGATAGCCCTCACATTCTCCACTGTAATCAAATTAACCAAAAACACAGCAAATGTTTATTTATTTTTACAAAGTCAACATTATTCTTGATGTCAGGGTCCCATAATTTTGAAAATACTTTACAGCATACTGTTCTATTGAAGGCAAATCCAAAATTTAATCATTTTTACAAAATGCAGTTGAAAAACAGATAAATATGATATTTACTTGCATGTTTTCCCCATTTTTTTTAAAACTAATTTTATTACCTGGAAATTGAGGGAAAATTATGTGTGTAATGTTATTTCCAAAGGATGCAGTTACATTAAGAATGTAAGAAATGAAAAGTAGTCGTGGATAAACTGCCGACAGCTATCATAATATTATTTCTTTAAAAGAAACTTACATTCGAATAAGAATACATAGTAATATTAACATTACAGTATCTAATAAGATATCTTCATTTTGCTTCCCTCTAACTGGAATCTTGCCCATTCCCATTATTGTCTGCTGCTACTCCCTAGATTTAAAATCATTCAGTGTTCCTGGAACTGCAGTCTGCATCGTTTCCTACAGTTTGCAAGTCATCTCTATCATCATTGCCTTTGTGACCATTAAGTCCGTCTTCCTACATGTTTGTCTTCAGAATCATCGAGCGTATTAGAAATCCCATTTTCCTGAAGATCTTTGCTTTTGCTTAAGCAGTCAGACCCCATGCATTCAAAATCCATGAGCAGATCTATTGAATGGGTTCTCTGGATTTTTCAAGTTATTTTCCATTTAAAAAATGTCAAAGGTGGCAAATTTTTTACTCTCTGCAATCATTGCTAACATTACTGAGCTAGACACCTTAAGCTCCTGTAAATTTACTAACACTGAAGATGCCCTCATTTAATTAAGTGTAGTGTTATTAGGCATGTCAAAAAAATGCAGTAGTTTGATCTGTGTTTCTTATGTGTCCAAAACCATAATATTTTTCCTTGCTGGATCATGAATCTTTGAAATTCTAACATCTTTTCTTTATAACTCTACTGTGCAAGCGTTTTCTTTTTTAAAACTGTTGTGCTGTAATATCACATTTTTTTGCATCATTCTTACTTGTATCATTTCATATGACACAGCTATGCCAGCTGTTCATTGTGTCTTTGCTCTCTCACTATCATTTCAGCACTTCACTATAGGTTTTTGGAAATATTCCGGTTTGGGTCCGAAACATAAACTGGAATGTTTGCTATGGATGTGCTCTGAATTTGTCTTCCTTAATGCACCTTTTCGTTTTCTCCAGTGTCAAATCAAAGTAGATTGAATACCAAAATGTCTACTGGTAGGTTAACTTGTAAATTTTAATTTAAATTTTGCTATGCAGCTACAGTTATTTTCTCCCCCCCCTTGTTCTGAAAGTCATGGTACCCTGTGTTCATAGTACACACATGTCAAAAGAAACTTCTAGGCTACGAATTTTCAATCCTATGTAAGGATTCAAATTGAATCGATGATGTTAAAACCATGAATAATGAAACTCTTAATTATAAATTCTCAATCCTAAATAAAAAATTTAATTGATGATTTTAAAGCCACATTATTGAGTACATGTGTTAGCTCATTTACTGGATAAAGACCGAGGAGCACCTTACATGAATGAGTCTTGACTGTAGTTCGCAGAAGGGACATCAAAGGAATGAAGAAGTGGGGCAAACAAGAGTCATTTCGAAAGATCGAAAACATCAGCAGTAGATAAGGCTAATTGGAAGGTAAATAATAGGAGTAGGTGAAATCACATATTTCGAAAGCTTCCTAAGTGTTAGAACATCTGCCACATCTGGGTAGCTTAACAAAGAATTTGCAAAAAATGTGATGCAAAGAAAAATAAATTGGATAAAATTCTAATTCTAATTTGCAAATATACTGAATCAAAATAAAAATAATCAAGGGAATACAGTTTATCAGTAAACTGGCCTGACAGAGGGAAGCTATGTACAGTAGACGAAGGAGAAAATGATGCAAATATTTAAAAAATTTTCAGAATCTAGCACTAAAAAGCTAGGGGCACTAAAAGCTATATACATGAGGGAATACAGTAGCAGTTAACTTATATCGTTTGTCACAAAAATTAAACCAATTTATAAAGAATTAATAGGGTTTGCATTACAGTGAAATTCTTATGATTGGATTGTGATGTCATACTTATCCATTATTGACACTAATTTGACAATTCGGCAACAGTTTTTGTTTGAGTCATGGATCTAAAAAAAAAAAAAAAAAAAAAAAAGTTTTCTGTAATTCGAAAGTGTTATGGTTACTTAAATCTTGGCTTTTACTATATTGCTAAAGTTATCTGAAATATTACAGAACATTTTTTGCATGTACGAGGATTACTGAAAGTTTTCAGAATTTGTATTAACCCTCTGATCAGTATGGGTTTTGCTAAAAACCCAAATTTAACTTAATCTTCTTGGGAAAGAGGTGTTTTCAATTGCCTTGACTTCTTGGACACGTTTCAAAATGCACATATGCTTTCTTAAAGATGTCACAAAGGTATTCTGAGCCATATATATATATATGGTCTTGGTGGTCAGAGGGTAAAATTAGATGGATATCAGAATAATTTCAGTCATATCTTAAGCTACTCTCTTTTGCTTCTCATCCTTTCAGTTAATATTGCTTGCCATGACCTGTCAAAATAGCCTACGGCTAAACAGCTCTGATGAAATAGCGTAATTTAATTTTTGTAAGGAATGTAGAACAGAAACCTTAAAGGCTTATAGAGAATTACCAAACCGCATTTAGAATTTTTATTAATATGTCCATATACAATTTTTAAAATGTGTTTTTAATAACTATTTCCAACTGTCAAAATTCGTTTTTTACTAATATTTACTAATATACTTTAATATAATTAATTTTGTATAATTATATAACTAGGCTGTAGCTATTACTTTGGGGCAATTTTGTTGAGGTTATCTTTTTTTGGGCTATTTTGTCGAGGTTGTTTAGTCGTGGGCTATTTTGATGGGGTACTACTGCTTGCCATTCTTCATTTGAAATACTGACCACTAATTCCCTGTAGGCCAACTTTGATATGAATTAAAAGTTACTCCATGAAGTTTTTTCTTAGCTTCAGGGAGCAATTAGTCCCATAAAAATGAATTGATAGTCAAGATTTTAAGCCACTGAATCCCATAGAAATGAAATATCCTTTTTTCTGAGTGAGCTATTGCGTTGTTGTGATGTGTTAGGGTTCTTTGCAATTCATTTTTTGGCTGTTATGGTTCTTATTTTTTTAGCACATTAGACAAGCTTTTATTCATGTATTATTTAGCAGTCACGTTTTTTTTTTTTAATTTTTTGTTTTTTAGCATCACAATTTCAGTAAGTTATTCCCTTTAGATAAAAAAGAGCTCACCATTTCACTCTTTTGCTGACCTCAGTGAGGCATCGTAAGTAGGAAAAGTCCATACCATAAAGTGATGTTAGGGTTTTCGTTCATATTTATGAAGCCAAGCTCTGTCACCTGTTACAGTGTTAAAAATCACTTTAGTGTCCCAGCAAAAGATCCCTTTCATCAAATCTTAGAAATGCTTTTTTTTCCATGTGCCTATCTGCTTGAGCCTGGTTTTGTTATAATGCCAAGTGATGAGGAGTCCAGTGACTGCTAATCCTCCTGACACCTTGTATTTCATAAGAAATATTTCTGACGAATCCAATACTTGAAGATTTTTTAGCTACAAACCAAAATCAAAACAGGATGCACTTCATAATGTGTATGTCTTTTTTTAAAACTAAAAATGCTAGTAAACATTCATTATTTCTTTCATATAATGTAGCAAAATTTTTGACTTTTGAAATTAATATGACAGCAGTTCTCTGTTCAACATTGTGATCAGTATTAAGTATAAACATTTCCAAGTTAAATATTAAATCATTATTCATTTTAGAATTTCTTATGCTGCATATTTTCTAGTTTCAGCCTCAAAGGTTGCTTTAGATGATTTAAAAAACAAAGCTTGAAAACAATCAATTTGCATAGCTTGCAGTTCTACTGTTGTTTGTAACAAAGAAGAAATCTCTGAAAAATGTTTAAGTACATTGTAATTATGTAAAAATTTAATCTCATTCTTTAAAGGAGCTAAAGAGCACTTTTCACGAATAATGCGTATTAATGTTATGTACTTCACTTTGATGTTTTAATATTACCCCACCCCCAAATGTACATATTGTGACTCGTTTAATTTTTATGTTTGATTCCATTTTTTAAGCTCATAATACCACCAAAGTAAAATTTATAACTGGTGATCATACAATATATCTCATGTAGATCATATTTTATCATTAAAAAAATATTGAAATGATACATCTGGAACTAGGGAAAATTTTTAGTTTCTGTAATATTAGTAAAGTAAAAATAAAAAACAAACATTTAAATCTGTCCCATATTATTTTGGAGCAAACCACACAAAATAATATTGAGAAGCACAGTGACAAAAAAATGTAAATCAGAAAAGAAAACAGATTATTTACATCCTTTTGTCTCTTACGTCAAGGGGATTGGACCCAATCCCTGATGAATATGTGGTGAAGGATGTAAATAAGCTTTCTTCTTTTATTGTTTTCTTTTATGATTTAAAATTTTTCCATCCCCCTCATGACAATACAGCGAAGGATGTAAATAACCTTTCTTTTACTTTTTTCTTTTCTGATTTAAAATTTTTTTGCAACTGTCATGTAATTAGCCACTCTGCTCCTCAATTTTATTTCGGATTGTGTGTTCCGCGTTGAATATGAGATGGATTTAAATATTTTACTGTTATTTTAATCTAACAGTATTGCCACCAGTTATTGCAGCTATTATTGGATAAGGTTCTTAAATTGCATTTTACATTATATATATATATATATGTAATGAAATCAAAATTTAGAAGCACTGAAATAGGAGCACCGAGGCATAGAAGCGTAGCAATGTTGTTTGGCATAGATACTCGATGCTTAGCTAGTTGACCCATACTGAAGAGGAACAAGTTGAGCCGGATTAAATTTTTTTATTTAAATTCACATTTGTGGCCACTATTCACTTGGCACTCCAATTGCTCCGATTCCCAGAACATTTACATTTTTGATACTATGGCGATAAGAAGAGAGCATAGCGAAGCATCCAAGCAGCACAGAAGTTAAAGCTAAAAAGTGCACAGTTATCCAACATTGGAAGCTCACCAAGAGAAAGGTTTTAGTTTAGGTTAGAAGAGTTTCAGTTCTCAAGAATTCAGGTTCTGAAATAACTATGTTATCAGCATTATGCAAACTTTATGGCATAGGTTTATCTAGAAATAATGCATTCCAGAAATTTTGTTATTTTTAGAATAAAGAAATAACAAAATTAAAGATGAGCGATTAAAAGGCTATTACTAAATTAAATTATAAAGCTGATTTACATATATATATGATGTAAAGGCCAATATATATATACAAATAATTAGAATAAAGAAATAACAAAATTAAAGATGAGCGATTAAAAGGCTATTACTAAATTAAATTATAAAGCTGATTTACATATATATATGATGTAAAGGCCAATATATATATACAAATAATTGGTCTTAACATTGCACTTCAAATCTGTACTCTACTTATCACTTAAGGCACTTTTTCACAAGTTACATTATTTTAAGTAACTATTTTTTGGGGGTTTTTATGAGTTTCAAAATTTGTTTCTACAGGTAAAAACAGTTATAGCATGCATTGGGACTGTAACAGCTATGTCAACTCAGAAACTTCAAGCAAAAGAATTGGTTCCATGCCACGAATGTCATATGAAGCGGCTTCCCAAAGCAAGTGAAGTAAGTGAATATTTATTCAGTGTCCTGGTCTTATTGATCAAAATAATGTATAATCAGTTTTACCTTGTTTTGTTTATTATTTTGTTCTTTATCTGGAAATATCTTTCTTGTTATTGAAATATCTCTTAACATTTTTTTTAATAATTTAAAAATACTTATTTGTGAATATCTTGTAAATGAGGTTAAGGTAACTTAAAAATTTAGTTTTTAATAATGAGTTATTAAACTGTAAGTTTCTTGTCAACTTGCCAAAACTGGTAAAGTTAAAAATCTCTTGCTTTAATTGGCTTTGTTTCGAAAATGTCCCCTCTCCTGAAATCAGTTATTTCTTCCCATGTTTAGGGGATGAAAATGTTCTAGTTTCTTGAAACAGGAAAAATGTGCAATGCCGACATTGAAATTCAATCTCTAAACCTCTTGATTGCTAGCTGGATGAGCTTCCAGCTACACAACAAAGGCATGCATTGCTACTGATTGTCTGTATTTTCTACGGAAATTCATGAGAAACTACGAGCTATGAAAAACTATGGATTTTACAGAAACAGGATAGGAGAACCAGTATGTAAAATGGAACCACCTAATTCATCCAATGCTTAGCTGAATACTCGTGTCATCATGTATCACGTGTTTAGTGCATTGCTGGTTTTGATGAGTAGCCAGTCGTAGACCAGTACAGCTCCAACCATTAATCCATGCACTCTAGTTCTCTGCACTCCCAGATTCTTTGTCACAGTTAAGGGCTTGTTTAGCCTGCTTCAGCTCCATTCATTTAGATTATGGCAAGAGGTGTAGCGTGTCTTGTGAACTGTGATTCAGCGGATGTTTTTTGTTAATTGCATTGCTTCGAACGAAGAAATTAAAATGATCAAAGCAGAAATTTAAAGATTCATATTCTTCCGAATTTCCGTGCATTAAAGCATTCGAAATATCTGTGAATCATGCACATTGCAGTGTATGCAACAAAGACTTCTCAGTTGCGCATGGCAGAAAGGAAGACTGTAAATGGCATGTGTTGCTTCCAAAGCATAAAAAACTTGGTATTGTTAAACATAAAGAAACACCAATTTCTTCATAAGATATGATGAAACAAATGCCATAAAAGCTGAAATTTGAACATAATGTATTGATTTCAGTTTCATATCTCTCCAAACAGGTTTTCAATGCAATGTTTTCGAATTTTGCTATAGCAAAAAAATTTAGCTGGGGCCATACCAAATTTAGCTGGGGCTATTGTGAAAACTCTTGCAGAAAATACTGGTGCTGGTATGGTGAAATCAGTATGCAATACATCATTTTCTCTAAGTACTGATGGAAGTAATGATAACAAACTGTACCCTTTGATTATAGCACATTATAACAATGAAAAGGGAGTGATAATTACTTCATTGACACCAGAGAGCGTATTTTTAATTGTATAAATGAAAACTTTATAAGCAAAGGTTTAGAATGGGAAAATTGCTTATCATTTTCTTCAGACAGTGCTAGTAATGTGATTGTAAAATCTAAAAGTGTAGCATCGTTTATCAAAATGTGTCAACCATAATCATCTAAGATTGTCCATGCCTTCTCTTGCATATAGCTGGAAAAAAGATACTGAAAAATTAATTGGCTCAGAAATAGAAATGTTGTTAATATATAAAAGTTCAAACAGTTGAAACAGAAAAAGTTCAAACAGAAAAGTTCAAAACAGAAGCACAGCTTCAAGGTTGCATAAAAATTTTGGGAAAGAATGCAAAATATCAAAAATTTTGAAATACTGCAGTACGGGATAGTTGTGATAGTTGTCTGTTTTAGAGTCTGTAACAGTTGTCTGTTTTAGAGTCTGTAACAAGGATTTTGGTACAGTGGGATGCTCTGATTAATTTTATTGATCAACCAAGTAACAGTGAGAATGAAGGAAAGAGACTGCAAAACATAAAAAAAAAAAAAATGTGACAATCACCAACCACCAATTGTATTATATTTGAAAAATGCTTTGTTTATAACAGTAAATATTAATTGCAATAACAAGCTGCTTATATACATAAATTGAGAAGAGAACTTGTTGAACATTTATTGAATTTATTTGTTAGATTTGTAAAACCATCTGTAATTTCTAAAGAAAATGCAGATGTTACTTTGACATTTATTCCATTTCAGAAGTGTAATAAGCAAAAGGAAAATGAAAATTTAGTGCCTGGTGCAGAAACAAGACTTTATTTAAAAAATGATAAGTTGAATGAAAGTGAAGTGAAATTATTTTTCAATTCAGTGCGAGCTTTTTTTGTAATTGCATGTTTCTATATAATAGATAAATTTCTGCTAAGTTATCCATTTCTAAAACATGCTGAAGTTGCTGACATCAACTTGAGAACTGAAGTTTCATTTTCATCTGTTCATTTCTTGATGAATACATTCCTGATGAAAAATATCCTAATGAAGTGGAAATTGAGTTTTCCACATATCAAGAAGGTGATTTGAAAGAAATTGTAGATTTGCATATTAATAGAGCATGGAAAAAAATTGCAAGATTAAAGGATATAAATGGGTACATTAAATACAAAGTATGGTCTTTTATAATACATGCTGTTTTAATAATACCTCATTGAAATGCAGTTTGTTAAAGAATTTGTTCTATTATTAAAAAAAAGTGGACTGAATTTCGACTGAATTTAGGTTCTAAAACTCTTGAAGCAGTTTTGATTGAAAGATAAATGTGCAGGCAAATGAGGAACTGTGTTTTAAAAAAAATCTTCAAAATAAGAAATTAGCTTGCTGAGCATGCTACATATAAGTCTTCTCATTCATAATTTATGAATAAATTATGAATGTTTTTTGGATAACTATATGTATTATCCTTAATTATCTAATTTTTTTAAAAATTTTATTTCCCTGTAAAAATCAAACAAGAAACCTCATAAAGATCTGATTTTCTTTATGATTAGTAGTGATTTAAAATATAGGCTTCAATCATGTTTTAATAGATTTAGTTGAGGAGTAAAATGAAAATTTCTAATTAAATGTCCATATAATTTACAAGATATATTTTAATTATTTAGTTATATATATATATATATTTGTGTGTGGATTTTAAATATTATAAAATTGATTACAATTAATGATTAATTAAAAATTAACAAATAGTTAATTAAAAAAGTATGCCTTACATGCACATTTTCAAAGTTGTAAAAATGTCGTTCGTGTGTTGGCTACTGACCAGGTTTGCTGCAGGTTGGAGTCTATGCATTAAGGAAGGAGAAAATACCTTGTGTTCTCCTCTATTTCGGGTGAAGCAGCGATCCGGTTGCCAAATCCTTGTGGTCATGAATTATCATCCACCACATTTTAGTTGGGTGTCACTGTAGGGATTTTAGGACTTTTATCACAGCAGGAAACAAAAAAGGAGTGCAATGTCCTTGTCAAGATTAGAACTCTAGACCTCCTGATTGCTAACCAGACAGGCTTATGATTATAACATGAAGGCAGGTGTTAAGGAGGAAGAAAATATCTTAAAATGTACAGTGACAATTTAGTATTTTAGAAACTTTCTGTTTATCTATGCCTTCCTCCCAACCGTGAATACTTTTGATAAGCAACAGCCATTTTTAAAATAGCAGAACACCAAGAATTCTACAAAAGAGAAATCAAGCAATAAAAGAGGAAATAAAATTTGTAGTAAACCCTTTATTCAAGAAAGCCTTATGTAATTGCTGTCCCCGTGTATACAGCAATCTCTTTTCGCTTTAAAAAGCCCAAGAATTGCACAAACAGCATTGTGCAGTGATGGAGGTATTGATAAATTGGCAATTATGGCTGATAAGATTTTTGACATGCATTCACAAAATGAAGTATATGAGGCTCATTCAGCTGAAGTGAAGAAGTTGTTCTCATCTCCAAATACTATTTCACAGTTACTGGAGAAGATATCTTTGTTGGAACAGCTGACTGAAGACTTCCATCAGCAGCCAAGTGAAAGAATTGTAGCACAGAAAGAAATAACAGATTGTTTAGAGGCAGAAGCAGAAATCAGAGGCATTGCAACTTAGATGGTAAACTGTGTTATTAACTCTTTGCTTTCAGATTAAGATGCTTTCCAGAAAAATGTAAGCCACCATGTAACTGGAAAAACCAGGAAAACTTGCCTGCGTAGCAAAATCAGAATTAGTAATCTCTTCTGCTTCTGAAACTTTAAAGAATTGCCATGAATTGAATTATAAGACTTTTGTAATTGACCAAAAAAGGGGATAAAAATCTTTGGTTAAAAAACTGTTCTTTTTATACCTCGCCACGTGAACGTATATTAGCACCATCTACATGTCCTTATACCTTGCCACATAATCGTATATTAGCACTGTCTTGCATTTTTGCTCCAGCTGCATGTTCTTACATTATTCAATTTTGATGAGGTTTTGGAATTTGTATTTTTTATTTTAAAATATATTCATTGCTTTTTTTTGGTGAATGTGACACTATCAGTGTTTAATTTACCAAGTAATGAGGTGGATGTCATATAATTTTTTCAAGAACAAGGTCTTTAACCTGACAAATAAGTATGCGGAAATGGCCACAACATGTAACCTTTGTGTTCATGGCAAAACCATTCAGAGGAACAGTGTAAAAAATTGCAAATAGGAAGAAGGCCATACATGTTGGAAATTGGTTCGGTGGTTCCAGAATGGAATAATTACATGAGGTAAAATAATAAAGATTCTTAAAAATATTCTTAGGAAACGGCATGTGAGTATTATTATTATTATTGTATATTGTGTATTGTCATTTCTTGTATTCAGGCTTCATAAGCTTGGTGAAATTATAGCTGAGATCTTGGCACAAATCTAAAATTGCTAAATATGGTTGGGGGTCCCTATAACTAAGAAGTACTTTTAATTTTAATGAAGCAACTGGTACTCTTAAGTACATTATTGCCATATTACAACTTTCCACTTTCGAGGGTAATGTTAAAAATTGCTTAGGTTTCTGGGAAAAGTTTTAGAAAATTGACACTAGTCCAGATTTAGATGATCATATAAATTTGCCTATTTATTACAATCCATGTACCAAACTCCATAAGTTTATTTATGTTTCTTCAAGATGAAATTGATTCAGAAGAGCGAATAAGGTTTTGCTTTGACAGGGCCTGTTAAGAATAGAACAGGAAAGTAGAGATTATAAAAATCTATGAATAACATAGTGCATCCGATTATATGTTTTCAAGAACGGAGCAGAGGTTCTGTATTTTTTGCATTGATCATCGTAATTTTTGGAAATGTTACAGAGTCATGAATATACTATTGCAAGAGAGGCTAAATATAACAGAAAAACCACATTGTTGCTTTTTATACTTAAAAAATGGGTTATAGTGTTAAGAATTGCAAAAGCAAAGCATGTTGTCTTATTTGCAGCAAACACCACAACACACTTCTGTGTGGAAACATTTTCAGGAAGCAAAGCTGAGTCAGGAAAAAAGAGATCAAACAGGTGAATCTGTAGTTCAGTTTGAAACACTGCCCATGTAACTAAAACACCTACCATTTTGTTGCAGACCCTGACTGCTATTGTAAAGAATGACAGTTATTTGAAAAGTGTGTGCAATAATTGATTCAGCTTCTCAGAGGTCATACATTTAAAAAAAAATTGGAGCTGAGCAAATGGGATATAAATTGGTCAGAAAAGAGAAAACTATGCCATTCACTTTTTGGATGTGCTAATATGGATCCGTGTATGCATGATGTTTATACACTGGTTATCATAAATTAAGGAAAAATCACAGAAATCACGATTACTGAAAACTTTACATATAGAATTTTATGAAACTTACCCACAATATACAACACATACTAAGGTATCAAATAGTATAAAAAGAAATTACTAGACAATTATGGTATTATTCATAAAACAAAATTACCAGACCAGTATAGAAATTAGCACATGTATCAAATGAACAAATCGAAGGTGTCAGTTTGCTATAGGAAAAGTACCTTCAATCTGGAATAGGATCGCCTCTAGAAGCAATAAAGCACATACAGCAATGTGTGATGCTTTCAGTTATGCAGTCTATTATTTCCATAGGAAGCAAGAGCCATTGCTCTTGCAAAGCAGTTGCAAGTGCGGCAAGGGTTTGAGGGGATGGATTGAGAGCAGCTAGACGTCTCCCTAAAGCATCCGAAACATGCTTGATAGGATTCAAGTCGGGAGATCGAGCTGGCCACTCCATGCGCATAATTGTTTCCCGTTGAAGATAATCATCTACGATGTGAACCCTGTGTGGTCTTGCGTTGTCGTCCTGTTACAGGAAAGCATCACCTATTGCCCAGGCATATGAGTGCACATAAGCATCAAGGATGTCATCTCTATAAACCTGAGCATTCATGTTTACCCTTGGAAAGACATGGACGTGTGTGCGTCCACCCAAAGAGATGCCACCCCAAACACAGACACTGCCTCTTCCGTATGCATCTCTTTCGCGGATGTTTGATGGATGATAGTGGGTTCCAGGTTCTCTCCATATCAAATAATGCTTACTATCGCTTTTTAGACTAAATGTGGACTCATCCGTAAAGAGAATAGCCCTCCATTGACAGGCGTCCAATGGACATGTTGCCGTGCCCAATGCAAACGGTCCGTCCTATGGCGTGACATGAGTGGCACGCAAATGGCTGTTCGGCTCGCATACAGACCACCTACGTGAATGCACAGTTGACATTGACACCAACCTTCCAGTGGCTGTAGCAAGGAAGGACCTAAGAAGAGTTGGAGTAGTGGTTCCATTCCTGCATGCGCATAATGTCAAATATCAGTCATCGGCATTCGTCGTAGCAGTTGGCTGTCCTTGAGTGTACCTCCTAGATGCCAAATCTGTGGTTTGAAATTGCCTCCAAAGTCTTATGAACCACAGAAGGACTCACATTTAGCCATCTGGACACTTCTGTTTGACTTTGTCCTGCCTTTAGTCTCCCAATGGCTCTCCATTGTAGTTCTGTAGGCAAATGATGCCTGGAGGTCATTGTTATGAAGTAGCTATCTCAGATTTCTGATGTCACTATCACAGTGAAATAAGTCAGGCTTGCTCTCAAACATGGGCTTTTATGCTCCTTCCAGATGATATATTCCGAGTACAGCGCCACTAATTTGCATATTGCAGTTTTACTCAGCTACTCTTACTTGGCAACATATTCAAATTTTTCACAGAATTATCGCTATTTTTGTGATTTTTCCTTAATTTATGATAACTATTGTACAATACAAAGTCCCAGATTTGGACATCCAATATCCGTAATGATCTAATTTTCTAAGGAATTTTGTTTGCATTTTTTACTCATGTGCATTTGATTCCCCCTCATAATAAAACATGTGGAGAGTTCCGATCCTTAATTTGACTTTATCACTAAATAAAATACATTATTATTGAAAAAACAAGCATTTTAGCATAAATTTGTGTGATCAGTAATTTGGTGCTGTAGCTGCTGCTTGGCATACATCTCAAACCTACATAGAAATACATACATCATCATTCTACATAGAAACAGTGTTAATTTTACACCTACTAATATTTTATATCTCTGACCGCAAGCTGGCAAATCATTATTTATTATATTTTGCTTTCATCACTGCATGTGCATCAGCACATGACAACTTGAGTAATGACCCATACAGACATGCCTAAACAATTGTTTTCATGTTATTAGTTGAATAACAAAGAGTATGGTAAACTTTTATGTTGACATTACGCTTGGTGATGATTATAGATTTAAGTTAAATGCACTAAAAAATGTGGACAAGGAAAAATTTAACAAAACTTTCTTTCCATCTGCTAAAAATAGATTTTGTAAATGATACTCATAGGCCAAAAAGTTACATTTAGTTCTATTTGAATTAAGAATAATGGACTTGTTATTCACATAGACCAGAACCGTGTGTCACAGCTCGTATGGCTGCACTGGTTGGCAGAATTTAGGGAAGACAAAATTTTTTTAATTTAGAGAAACACTGAGCAACAAAATTAAGGGATGACAAAACCTGTAGTATTCAATGAAAGCATTTTTACCCAAAATTAAGGGGTGGCAAAAATTTAGAACTTAGGGAGGTGCATGGTGGCAGAATTTAGGACCCACAGAGACTGCACCAGGCAGTAAGAAATCTAGTGCCAGCCCTCAATAAATCTTAAGTGTATGTGGGAATTTATTTATTCAGGACTCGGATAAGCCTTGAGCATGTGCAAGAAACAGATATAAGTGTAATAAATAACTAAACTAATACAATTCATTGCTGAGTTAATACGATTCAGGCTTAATTGTCTCAGTGCACGATAGAAGCAATACAAAATTTAGCAAAACAACTTGTCTTTTGTCACCAATCTCATGATACATAGCCAATAATGTATAACGGATGCTGTTAAGCTAGGCTAAAATTATACTTTACCAATTCCAAGGAATTTCAGTTAATATAGCAGATTGTACTGTTTCTTAAATTTCTGATTTGATCCAGCTTATTATTTTTTGTTATTGCAGCAATTTTATGAAAATGAAAGACTGAACTTTTTATTATATAGAAAAGAGTGTCTAATTCTGGAGCTGCATGAGGATCTACAAAATAAAAGCATGTTTTGATGTGCATTAAACTAAAAGTGGAACTGCTGCAAAAAATGGATAATGGTACAGTTTCAAAAGGAGTGTGGTACTGGAAAATGAAATGTGTATGGCGTAAGAAAGGAACTTTTTGAATTTGTTTTGGATTCTAATGCCCCACTTGCAATGAATAAAAGAAATTATTCATTATGCTACAAGTGATGATCATGGCAAAGTGATGATTGAATGGGTCAGACAGCATTGCAGCGAGGGCATGCCATTGATGGGCCCAATGCTAATGGCTGAAGCCAAAATATTTCATGATGAAATTAACTTGAAAACTTGAGTGCACATATTTGACAGGTTGGTTAACTAAATTTAAAAACCACCATGGTATAAGGGAATTAAAAATTTCTGGTGAAAAAGCTTCAGCTGATAATGATGCTGCTGAACTATTTGCAAATGAATTCATTAAACTCATTAATAGCAAAAATTTTTCTCCAGAACAAATTTATAATGCTGATGAAACTGGTCTTTTCTGGATCAGTAATCAGGAGTCTCAGCTAAATCAAGAGAGTTGGCAACTCTGCTGTGTACATTGTCCTATTGCAAGGTGGATCAGCCTTCAATAGCTGTACACTTTTTAATTAATTGAAGCACAGTTTATTTACAAAACTACATTCCATAGCATTCACCTTCTAGCACGCACAGTGTGAACAAAAACTTTTTATATTCATTCCACTTTAAAGCGTGCCACTGTTTCTTTCTTTTCAATATTTCCCATCTGTGAACTCAGGTTCAAATACAAAACAAATACATAATAAATGAATATTACTAAATGAGCAACAAAATTTTAAACACTGTTTAAACATCAAATTGCAAACAACAAAAGAAGTATTGTTTAAGTATATTAAAGCAACTTGTAGAGTTAGTTAATAAAAACTTGAAACATTTATCAATTATACTGAAATAATAATTAGCAATAATTAGACATCTAAAAAACTGATTGAACAACAGGTCATCAAGATAATAAATGACAGTTATGTTACTCAACAAAATTTCAAATTATTTCACAGTTCTTTTTATTACTAATAATTATACATCTGAGGATTGTATGGCAGTTACACTGATCTCTAAGTTACCTGTTTTTATAAGAGAACCTGACCATCTCTCCCAGGATAAATTTCTGCTATCTTACCTGTTGTCCTCTACCTATTACTAATTCCTAGGGAAGCAGTCCAAAAGTGCATCATCAACTTTAAACTCAGCAGACATTTTAGTAGGTTTACATAAGTTCAAACAATTCCAGAAATGATTTAACAAGGTTTGTCGATGTTTATACCTTTTGATCAAGGAGTATCTAGACATAATCAGATCTTCTCTGAATACTCTTGATGCTGAAAGAGAAAGTAATTGTTTGCCAATTAAGAAATAAGTAGGATCTTCAACTTTAGGTGAAGATTCTGAAGGGTCATCAGCAATATATGTAATTGGTCTTGAGTTAATTATGGCTTCATTTTAAATGAAAACTGTTTCTAGCTCATTCAAAGAGAGACTGTTACATCCAACTGTTTTTCATAAACAAGTTTTAATCATTCTATAATGCTTGCCCTAGAACCCTCCATACAATGCTCCTTTTTCAATAATGTAGTTCCATTTCATATCATGAGAGGAAAACAAATTTTGATGATGATAATGTATGCATTTCCTAACAGATGGATGTTGTGTACATTTTCAAATGTCTCAGCATTGTTAGAACATAGTGTCGAAAACTCGACAAGAAATAAATTTGTGGGATGCAAGCATAGTTTACTATGTTCTGAGAAGGGACAAGTTCAAAATGTAAAGCTTGAGTAGTAGCAGAGGTAAGTATGAGCAGGTAGTGTTTATTGTACTACCCTTTGTGAAGATGGGGGTCAGCATAATTAAGTCCTGTTACTTAAAAGTGCATTTGATTTCAAAGCATGATCAAGTGGTAAAGAGGTGATTTCGGTGTCCCGGCACACATCTTACATTGTTTACACAAAAAAGTACCTATTGAGTGTGGATTTGACAAATTGGTGACCTTTTGTGAACCAAACCTTTTCTCTAATTTAGGCTAATGTAGCTTCAACTCTGTGTTGAAGCAGTCTATTATGAGACTGTATTTCACTATTTCTGTCTGTGTAAGGTAACAGCCATGGATGTTTTTCAGCAAAATCAAGATCAGAGAACTGAACTCTGCTTTTTTAACATGGAATATCATATCTACTCAGCTCTGGGTTATGTGAAGACTGTAAATGTCATATCCAGGAGCCTTCCACTAGAAAGATATGGAATCTCTTATGTAAAATTTTGTTGTTGTATAGCTTTCACCCACTAGACTGTAGCACTTGAAATCTTAACAGAGCTTAATGGACCTCTGAATTTCACTGAACTTCATTTGATATTATTTATAAACTGTGTAACATTTCCTATATAATTTTGAGCAGCCTTCTGGATTGAGTTAAATCGAATGATGTCGAAGTTTCTATGTCTTAACAGAAACCTGAAGAGAGCTTATGGTTTATGTGCTTTTCTCGTTCAAAACATTCTCCTCATTGATATTTCTCTGATGATTCCTAGGCTAAACATTTTCAAACTGATAAAGCCAACTAGGTCTATTAGTTACCTTTCATGAAATTCTTAGTACGCCAGAATTTTGAAAATGGCTGTTGCCTTTCGCATATTAGGTTCGTGAAAAATTAGTCAGCAGCTCAGGAGATGGGTATGTGGATGAACAGAAAGTAACAAAATATGTAATTAAGATTGTATATAAAAATACTAGCTTCTTGGAAAAGTAGGTTAGTTTTAATGCAAATAATTATTAATTTAAAATGTTTGGAAAAAATTTATTAAATCTTCTGAAGATATTCAGCATAATTTTAGTGTGAACAGAAAGTATTAATCAGTTACAATGCTATACATTACAGAAGCAGATGAGTTCAGGCAGTAACACCCGAATCTGTTTCCTGGACCACTACTGAAATGCTTCTGTTGACAAAAATAACACTTTAGTCAAATTGTATTCTCTATTTAGATATTTCTAGCCCTTAAATTAGATTATGTGAGTGATCACAGCTAATTTTATGAAGCTTATTGTTGTCACGCTTTCTGGAGATTTTTATTAACTTTTTTATTTTTAAAATTTGAGTTATATGTATGAAGTATGTGACAATTAACTTTGATGTAATTGTTAAGAATGGATGTGGAGATAGCATTTTATCTCTGAGAATTCTGAAATTTCTTTTTATTAGTCTGGCTCCAGCTAGAATTCCAGAATATAAATGAGATACTCCCACATCTCCTAAATTTATTTCAACAGCTAACATCTGTTGATAATTTTTTTTCAAAGTCTTAACTTTCCTCTTATTGTCTTGCAGTGACATATGTATGTGGGTACTCAAAGTTTATGCTTTTGCAGTTTTTCATTAAAAAAGTGTGTTTTAACATTTACCTGACAAATTATCGTAGTAGTATATGTACTATTACTGAAGTTTTGTTGTTTGTGGTACGGTTATGAGGTTTTTCAATTGTAATGTGTAATAACATTGTTAATGGATTTTTAACCTATTATTGCATAGGGGAAATATGTATTTACTTCGTTAGTCTTGTCATATATGAGAAGTTAAAGGTATCTTGTTTAATTGCAGTTGCCATTGTATGATAAAAGTGGGGATCAGAATATGGAATGTGTTCAAGTAGCTGAGACGTCTTTAGTGTCAGAAATATCAGTAATAAGAAAACAAATGGCTGACTACATAGCTTATTTTGATGTAAGTAATGATGTAAGTTTTTCCTGGAATGAAATTTATGATTTTTATACTGTTATTATGGCTTTTATACTGTTATTTGTAGATTATATTGTTATTTATAGATTATACTGTTGTTGCTGTTTTAACATTTTGCTGAGAATAATATTTACTCTTCATTCAATCAACAAAGTTCACATCTTTTTTTAGGGTTTCCGAAAAAAAGCAGTAAATGTATATGAAACTGGATTGGCCCACTCCCAAAGTACGTCTCGAGTGTTTTAATACTTTAAAAAAATTTTAAGTGTAGAATATTAAATGTCAGAAAATTACATTGTTACTAGATTGTCATAAATTGTGAGACAAAGGTTACACATTCAGAATTTAGTGCTGTTAAATTAGTGTTATTGCTATAAGCTTTTTAGTTCAGTCGAGATGCTTGTCACTGTTGTCAGAAGTTGGTTATTGATTTGTAGACTACTATTTCATAATCTGTCAAGCTCATATTTTGGCATGCATTTAGTGAGTAACAGTACAATTTGGTGAAGCAGTGTGTTATATAGAAATATAATTAGATTTTTTTTAAAAATTTAATATTGAAAAGATTTTTCATACATGTCTCCCTTTTATGAACAAATGTTTAAAAAATATATTTAGGTAACCTCTTATCTTTTATTTTTATATCAAAGGCACATATTTATTTAGCTTTGTCTGTGTATGTAGTATTAATTTTAGAATTGCATAAAATTAGTTATTGGTTAAAAAGTCTAACTAAAAAAATGCAAAATCATCATTGTAAAGCACTGCACACCTAACAAAGTATAAAAAATTGCTTCTTTTGAACATCAGTATAAAATTTTTTTTTTGCTGCATTTTTACATTAATTTTACTTACTTCAAATTAATTTTCATGTACAATTTTTATTCTTCATCTAGGTACCTTTGATTATCTGAAAAGTGAAGAGAATAAGATATCTCGTGTAACGTTAATTGCTTCAGGAGGTTTACTAGGATTCATAGCTGCTAGGAGAGGTAAAGTTATTTAATTATAATTTTTAGAATTTCATTGAACTGCTCTTATTACCTTAGTGCTGTGTGTATAAATCTGAATCTCTTGCAGGTCAAATAAGTTACAGTTACCAGTTTTGCCCGTCTGTAATATGGGCCAGCATTTTTTGCAAAGCCTGATTTACCCATATGTGGCACAATATCATTTTGAAATTAATTTGATTATCCCATATTATTTAGTTTACTTTTCCTTTTTATGTGGTGTTACTGACCATATGTTTTATGGTTTTACCTGACTGTAAGTACAATTTTGTAGGTTTTATTTGTCTACTCAATTCATAGTGAACATCTACTTACAGATACACTGCAGATGCATTTGGTGAAAGTTTCATTCCATAAAGGTTAATTACTAATTAATAAATTTTTGTAATCTTATTATGAAAAGCACAGAAAATAGTTTTAAAGTTATATTTATTGTAATTTGTTATGTTCTAATTTTCATTTGTTTTAAAATATACTGAAAATATCCTTCCTGTGCTGTTCCTTGCTTTAAAATAGACTGTACTGAGATAAAATATTAAGTTACAGCTAAAACTCCAAAATTGTAATAATTAATAAATGTAAAGCTATGTAAAATGTTTATTACTACCTGCATGTGTGAAAAATGCCAACATTCTAGGGATATTTTATATAAAATAAGCTTATTGCTCATACTAATGTGTGCACAAAAAGCCAATATTAAGGCGGCAATTGCTGTTGGAAAATGGAAGTACAAAGGAGTTTCATGTTTATAAATCATATCTGTACATGTCTAGATTGCAATAGGTAAGACTGAACTTTGAACAGGATGATGACTGTGGAAATGTACACTATGCTTCTGCTGATCAAAATAAAAAGACACAAGAAGATATTAGGGAGTGTATTGAAAATTGTCGCAGAGCCTGGATAAATAACAATGCCATGAAGTTAGTAATATGTGTTATGCCAATTTGCAGATGTTTTTATTAGCAATCCTGGTAGTGCGAAAGTTGCTGAGCATTTTATCAGAGCTATTATTCCTGTGTGTACTCCAAAATATTACACATATATTGAATCTCTAGTATATTTAAAGAAATTGGTTAGCAAATTAATGAGTTGCTCAAGCTTGAATTAATAGAACCTGAATTGGGTATGTGTAGTGAAAGAGAAACAAAACGTATGGTTGTGTATTGATTTTAGATTGTTAAATAAATTTGGAGTTCCAGATTCGTATCCAATGAAACATGGACAGAATTGCTCTGTGAGATTGGGAAAGGGCAATACACTACAGTGCTTGACTTGACAAAGGATATTGGCAGATTTCGAAGAGAGAAGACGATGAGCATTTACAGCATTTGTGACTCTTTGAGGCCTTTATCAGCGGAGAATGTTACCATTTGGAATGAAAAACACAGAAAACACATTTAAAAAGGTAATGAACAAAGCATTAAGTCCACACAAAAAATGCTGTCTGTCATCCATTGACAATTTGGCATATTTTTCTGAAGACTGGGTGCAGCACTTAGAACATGTGAGAGAGTTATTCAAGACATTATGAAGATTAGACCTTACTATAACTCTAGAAAAATGTGATTATAGGAAAAGGGATGTGAAAATTTTTGGCCATGTTATAGGTTCTGGAAAACATTCAACTGACCCAGCAAAAGTGGATCTATGAAAATGTCTAGAATGATTAATAAAAAGGAAGTGTGCTGTGTTTTAGGACTGCCAACTGCTGCCATGATTATATTCTGAATTTTAGTATTACCCTTTTCTAAGAGAGCACCCACTAATATGCCATGGAGCAGTGAAAATGCAATAGCTTTTCAGAAATTAATGCAATATCTTTCTGATATACCTATTCACTTCAGTACTAAATAAATTTATCTAACTGTGTACTGACATGTCAACGATTGCTATTAACAGACGATTAAGGGAGAGCACCCAATAGCAGTTTTTAGCAGAAAGCTAATGTCTTGTCAAAGCAAATAGTCTGCAGTTGTGAGAAAAGTCTACAGTGTTTTGGCAGCTCTTGAAAAGCTGTTGTATGGATTCCTGGAGCAGAAATTCAGGTCATGTTTGACCATAATCTTCTTACATATTTCACACAAACTCATTCCCATGGAGCCAATCTTATGCATTGGGCATTGGCCTTACGAAGGTATAAAGTAAAGAATTTATACCGAAAGAGACGACAGCATGCAGTGACTCAGTGACTGGGTAGCATAGTATACTGAATAACTTTAGTTAGCATGTCTGTAACTTTTATAGGAACATCCATATATTCTTGTTAGTATTGTATTTTTTATAATTACTAAGAATTACTATTAGAGCTTAATGTATAATTACCCGTGTAACTAAATGCTACTGACTATTCTGTATATTAATGCTAAATATGGTAATTGAAATTTTTAATTTTGTCATGTTATCATGTAAGCGTGTATGTGTAGATGAAGGAATTTGGTACTTTAATTTCTGGCATTTGAAGACACTTTACTGCGTAGTCGGAAGGATGAATGCATAAACTGAAAACTTCCATAATTGCCGTTTTGAAACATAATTTTATTCCAAGATAATTCATATCAGATCATTTTGGTAGAGAAGGCATTTATCCAATCATAATTAAACATAATTTTATGTACAGTGGTTTTAAAAGTACAACGTAAGCACCTTAGACAGAAAAGCATAAGAGGCGTGGATGTATTCAGGAGCTTCTTGCTAGGAGGAAAGTGTAAGTGAAGCAGCAATTCAGAGGAAGAAGGGGGGAAGTCAAAAGTTTCAGTTTGAGTTAAAAAAAGTTTTGGTTTACAATTATTTGATTGGGCAAGAAGTATCTGCATTAAGCATTTCATAGGATCACATGATTAATTTGAATGACTCAGTTTAGACTTATAATACAATTTTTAAGAGAGAGAGAGGAAGTCCCCAAATTAAGTAAAAAATAAGAGAGTATAGCCAATTAAAATTAGAAGTTTCCTTTTGATATTTTTATCTTGCAGATTCTCCACCTTCAAGGAGAAAAAGGCAGAACGATAGAGAAGAAGCCTTTTTGAGAGAAAAACATTAGAGCAGCAAAATATGACAGATATAATTTTGAAAATACAAAACATAAAATTAACTTTTGAAGAATTAAAAAATTATAAGTAAATTTTGAATTCAATAATAATTTTAAGCACTATATTATTTTAAAGCAATTGCACATTTTTAGAGTCCTAGTAAGATTTGAGTCCAATCTGAAAAAATCTTGTTTCTGGAACATTCGCATCACAATTTTGATTCTTCAAGGAAGGATTTCTGAAAACTTTTCCACATAATCACGGTTATAAAAATTTTATACACCCATTAATTAATACGAATAATCATAAATCTTAAAGTTTTATACCATACTAATTTTCAAATTTATAAGTAAAATTTTATCATTTGTAAATAGCATTATTGAAATTGTGGTTTTTACTTTTATTATTAGATTTTACAATTTTCTTATTTTACACAAACTAGAAGACCCACAGCTTTATCCTAGTATGCACATATCCAGATATTTGGGCATATCCATTTAATGAACTCATGTATTAAATTTTCATGAGTAGTTAAGGCTACCCAGCAGTTACTTGGAAAGGCTTCTGTTGCTTATATAACATAACTGGCCTTTTGTAAACTGTACTACATTCCATTATATTAAAAAAAACCATACTCCATTATATGAAATAATAAAAATTCTATATAAAAAATTAAATAAAGTTGGAGCCTTCAAAATTTATATGATATGAGAAAGGTAAACGAAACAAATAACAGAGGTCTTAAATGTTTGGTATTTCTGTATTAATTTTAACAATATTTAATATTCTCCCGTTTAATTATTATTTCATATATATATATCATTCTCAAAATAATTAGAAAATTCTAAAATTTCAAATTTTTAAGCAATAATCTTATTTACAGAGTAATTCCAAAATTCTTAACATTAAATTAAAATTTTTGACAAAACTTACTACTAACAATAAAATTTAATAATCTTCCCTGAATAAAATCTTAGAATACTTATACATTTCTATTTGATATTTTTATTCTACTCTTTTTTAATCCATCGAGTTAAAATCAATATCCTAAGAAAATATTATATTTTCAGATTTCAAAATATAACCAGTTATTGAATAAATTACTTATAATGATGCAGCTGGAGAGAAGCTCGAAAAAAAAATAGCACTTAACATCAAAACACATTTTTATCAATATCATTACTTGATTTCATCAATGGAAACAACTGTGGACATTTAATTTAGAACCAAAGAAATTAATCACACTTTGACACCACTTTGATAATATTTCACTTTCCAAATAAGATAAGTGCTTTTGTACTTGTTGAAAAACATATTGCCTGTAATGGTGTGCAAAATAAATTTTCGTGCGCCATACTTTGATGTTATAGTGACCTTGGCCTGATTCGGAATTTAAGTAGTGATGAAGACTTTCCTTTTACACAGTCCAGTCACATTAATGTGACCACCACGTACTTTCCATGTCAGAGTTAAATAACCAATCACAGAAGGCAGGTGGCAGCACAGTGCAGTTGAGCGTATATAAAGGGTGTGTGAGAGCTTCGGAAAACATTTCAATCGTTGGCGTAATGCAGAAACGAAGCGATTTATCCGACTTCCAAAAGGGCATCGTCATTGGCTTTCGGGCCAAGGGTGGAAGCATTTCCGAAACGGCTGAGTTTGTGAACTGTTCGCGTGCCGCCGTGGTAAAAGTGTACCGTGCATGGCAAAATGGGACTGTCCAAAATCAGCGACGTGGCAAATGTGGTGCACCACGGGCCATAGATGACAGAGGCGAACGACGGTTGCGGAGATGCGTTCGGGCAGATAGACGGGCTACCGTTGAGCAACTGACCACCAAAATGAACCAAGGGGCTACCAAAAGTGTCTCCCAAAGTACTATTCAGCGAACATTGCTGCGTCTGGGCCTCCGAAGCAGACGCCTGGTTCGTGCACCTATGCTGACTGCTGTTCATCGACGGCGAAGGCTAGAATTTGCACGCCAGTACAGCAGCTGGACGTCCACTGAGTGGCGACAGGTTGCGTTTTCGGATGAATCGCGTTTTATGCTCCATCGGACAGATGGACGTTGGCGTATAAGGCGTGAAACCTCTGAAAGGAACCACCCTGCAACCATTGCCGGAACGGTCCAAGCTGGAGGCAGGAGCATTATGGTCTGGGGAATGTTTTCCTGGCATTCTCTAGGTTCACTGATCATTGTGGAAGACACAATGGATCAATACAAAAACAATGCGCATGTAGGGGTGAGCATTCACCCCTACATGCGCATTGTTTTTCCTCAGGATGATGGCATCTTCCAGCAGGACAATGCGAGGTGCCATACAGCTGCCAGTGTACGTGCGTGGTTCGAAGAGCACCAGGATGAGTTTACCGTCCTCCCCTGGCCAGCAAACTCACCTGACTTAAACCCAATCGAGCATCTGTGGGACCATCTCGATTGAGTTGTTCGCGCCATGGATCCTCAACCGCGTAATCTAGCGCAGCTGGCCACGGCATTAGAGTCGGCATGGCTCGACATCCCAGAGAACACCTTCAGGGACCTATGTGACTCTCTTCCTGCACGTCTCGCAGCAGTTCGCTCTGCGAAAGGTGGTTATTCTGGCTTTTGACAGATGGTCACATTAATGTGACTGGACTGTGTATTTTATCCATTATTTAAACAATCATAGATTGGTTGAATAAACTTGGAATCTTTGTACACATTAATTCACTTACTAGATTAATTTTTGAGAATGGATTTCTTTTCACTTTAAATATTTACCTTTGTTCTATGCAATGATAAGAAATGTGGATAGGCACAATGATTTTGCTGATGGAAATACTTTTTGACGGCACACCTTTTAATCATGAGAAGAATTTGCACTAATCACATTGAACTGAAACTCCTTTTTTAGGAGCACCAAAATCTGAACATTTGATGGCACACTTTTCACTAAATACACATAATAGTACAAACACACAAAATCAATGACATGCGTAAACACTGTTAGAATCTTTCAGAAGATGTGCACGCTATTATTTTTCATTGATTGCATTGCAGATGTCGATGTTTACATCACTTCGCGTAATCGGCGAAGGAAGCAAATACAGAGTTTGATGACCTTTAAAGCACTTTTGAGTCTGGTTTTAATTCACTTTTTAATTTTTGTTTTCACAGCCACTTGATAGCAGAGTTTGAAATCTAATTGGGGAAACTTTCACCACATGCATATATGATCTTCTGCACTCCAGTCAGATGGCTTATTCTAAGTTGCACTTTGCGAGTATGTGCAGGGGCACAGTGATACAAGGGATACATAAAAAATAAAACCTTGATTCTGTGTATATGCTCTCAAAGGTGACATATACGCTTAGCAAGGAGAGATGTGTAAGATTCCAAAATAAAAACAAACTCCAAGTAAGCAAATTTTGACAACTGTGGACATCAGCATGGAGGTGACAGTGAAAAGCTTCAACCAAAAGAACAGTTGAGTTAATTCCAATCCTTATTGTATGCAACTCCATTTACCTGCAGTGATAGTAGTCACTTTATTAGAAGGGCTGTCCACTTTATTTTCATATGTTACTTCTGGAATACTTCTTCATTTTTGTAGGAGAGTAAGGTTTTAAACATTAATGAAGTTTTATTTTAATTCACTGGTATACTGTGGTATAAGGTCTGGAATCTAAGTCAGCCAATCCATTTCCTCATTATCTGTAAAAAGATAATGTGTTTGCAGTATATGTCATGTGATTTGGAGCCTGATCTGGTAGAAGTAGGATGGTCTTCACACCAATGCCACAATGTGGGTAGTGCTAAATTTTTGATTTCTTAAGATAGGCTCTTTATTCAGATTTTTTTCTCAAAATCATTTTGCTTCGTTAACCAAATTTGATTTGTGGAACAATCTGTTTTCATAAAGGCCATTAGCCAAGCATTCTCTTCATCCAGACACAGCTGCAAGACTTCCAGACTGAGATTGTCAGAAGCATTTTGCCCAAAAGAATTATTTGACAATACTTTGATACCGGGGAAAAAAAAACTGATTTGATAAATGCTGAAATGAAATTAAAGAACTTCTCTGGGAAACATTTTATGCAGATTGCTTGGAATGACATTGTGCTGTATTTCTAATTCATAAGCAGTCCAATCAAATTTGATTGGACAATGATGACCAAGTGTGCCTTTTCTTCATTCCATAAAAAGTAAACCATTAATTGACTGATTTATGAAATATTTACTTTCTTTATGTGAAGACAGACTTTGGACACCAGCATTTTTCAAAGTGCATTACCTGGACCTTCAAAATTATGCCGAATGAAAAGTTTGAGAAAAATATTGTATCATTCTGAGTTTAAGAAATATGTAAGGAATCCCTATTAAAAATGGGAATATAAGTTTATAATGGTATGTATGTGTACTTCTGAAACTAGCCACTGAAGCTTTGAGGGAAAAGAAATATTTGCTAGCTTATATTGCGTCCTTTTGAAAATAATCATGAAATAGAAATAATCATGCAGTACCTACCAAATCTGAGAAAAGTAGTCAGTTTCATTTAATACTTTACCGTTATTTTATCTTGCATGATGTATTTTGTTACCTATCCATACCTTGCATGTTACTAACGTAAATCAGAAGTTTTCAAGTCCTATGTTAAAATGTTATGAGGAAAAAGCACGAGGAAGATATTTGAATAAATACATAATAAAATAGTACTTCACTGAATTAATGTGTATTTAATGAGAATGACAACAAAGCGTAAGTAAATTTAAAAAAAAAAAGTTTTAAATCTTTTGGAACCTATATCTAACTTGTATTAGCAAATTAAATTAATATATGTGAACCATCAAATTTCCTTTGCATAATTATTTTTACTTTTACTTACTAAATTTAAGTGGAACTTTTCATGGTATTAAAGAAGTGAAAATGTGATGATGCATCTTTTTAATTTTCCTTCAAGTACTTTTCTTCTAAAAGAGGAGGGTAAATGTTATTAGGAAAGCAGTACACTTATCCTGTAGTTAACTGAAATTAAGATTTGTTTAAAAAGATTAACCCTAACTAGGTTGAAATGCAAATAGCTATGTTTGTATACATGAGCCTTTGATAATTCTTTCTTGAAACAAGAGAGAATTGATTATCTATGTCTAAAAAAATACATCTTGCTATTATTTTGACTGTTTCAATTTGTGATACAGCAAGTTATCTTTCTGACCATTTGGTTGATCATTCTGTTAATCTGACTCTTAAAAACATGAGGCATATTTGTTCATGTATTATTAATATTTACTAAAAAATTCTTTTATATTTTGAATTCTTTTCTATATTTAAATTATGCATGTTGTTTGATAAAAAGCTTTGGTTATGTGTAAAAATTTTTCCCTGCTAAATGTAAAACCCGATCTTTTTTAGGAGGAATCTTTCGAAAAATATTTTATTCATCTGCTGGTTCGGGCATAATTTTTTCAGCTTTTTATCCTTCATTGACCAAAGAATATTTGTTAGTCAGCATAGACTACACTAAAAATCAAACAAGTTCTATATTGGAGAAATATGGAGGTAATATAAAATTATTTTAGAAAATTTTTCTGTTCTAAGATATGTATGTATGTATGTGTGTGTGTATGCATGCTTGTTTTTATATGTGTTCGCCACATAGATGACTATAATGTCAGACATATGTAATTTTGCATTTTAAAAAAATGATTTTATTTGAAGAAAGAAAAGCTTTTCAGATTTAATCTCTTATTTTACAATCCTTTAATTTATAGTCTTCATGTTGTGTAATGTTCGTCTAACCAGCAGTCCACTTCCTTTTTGTACTACAGCTCTGTATTTCCATATTCAGATCTTTAGTGTTTTCTTCTGTTCGGCATGTAAAAATTGTGTTTTGTTCTGTGTTGGGGGATGACAAAAAATAGCTTAACATGGGTTACAAACTATTCAGAGGAATGTTTTTGGCTTCAGTGTATTCTGTTTAGAATTTGTGAAAGTGATGCTGGGCACCATTATAATCTAATTAATTAGTATTTAATTTTAATTGATTATCTAATAATAATTCAGTTAATACAGTTCAGAATCATTTTTTAATATCTGAATATACAATTTTAATAATTTCTATTCTTCTATGATAGAACTGTTCTTTCTGAATTACCTTGAATACCGTAAATGAAATAAAGTGCTTGTAAACTGTTTACAGACATTTTTATTTCACTAAGTGTATTGACGTTGTGTGTATCCAAATGACCAGAAGCTTGTTGCTGCGGGTTCCTTTATTTAATGATGAAGATAATTTACTGTACATTTATTTACAATTTATTTACAAGCCGTATGCCACCTGGCATGTTTACAAGCGTTATGCCCTCTGGCATGGATACATCATTTTACTTTTCTGCCACCTGGCAGATATGATGTGATTATATCAATCAGCGGTAATACGTCTGAAAATATTGGCGTGTCCGCTCCCTTTACGTTCTGTAACACAACTCTCCTTGTGCGGTGCGCTCTCTGGTACAAATCACCGCCATCACCGAGGAGGCCAAAACATCCTCCCCCCCGATGAATCACATTCATCTTAATACAATCTTCATTGTATGCAATCAAGTAAATGTTGAATACAGATTTGAATACATACAAAATCTTCAAGAGTACAAAATTACATATCACACTTACCAATCTTCTAGCAAAACATCTACACCTCTGATAGTTTATTACATTGAACAATTAACTATAATGGTTGAACTAAAACAAACAAAAATAAAAATATTAGTACAGCAAGTTTTATAAAAAATAATAGTAACATTTTCAATATAAATTTGGCATTTAAAAGTTAATGTTCTTCTTGATTAACTGGTAAAAGACACAGTTTGGTAATAGGACGTTTAATGTCCCCGTGCACAGTTTTTAGTCTTACCACTCGGACATTATTGTCTTTTCCAGGAAACACTTCTATTACTCGCCCGAGTTTCCAACGTAATGAAGGCATGTTATCTTCTTTAATTAGAACCAAGTCATTTAGACGAATATTTCTGCTAGGTTGTCTCCATTTGCTGCGCTGCTGTAGTTGGCACAGGTACTCTTTAGACCACCGTTTCCAAAACCCTTGGAACATCTGCTGTGTTAGCCGCCATCTCTGCAAAGGAGATACTCGCATTTCGGTTAAGTCTTGTTAAAGCTGTTAAAGGAGTTCCTGTAAGAAAGTGTCCAGGAGTCAGAGCTGTAAAATCATTGGGATCACTGGAGACCGGTGTTATTGGCCTCGAATTTAAACATGCTTCAATTTGTACAATTAGAGTTAGGAACTCTTCATAAGTCAAAATTTGAGTTCTAACACAATTCTTTAGATGCAGCTTTATAGATCTTACAGCTGCCTCCCATATCCTACCATGATGTGGAGCAGCTGGCGGGTTGAATATCCACCTTATGTTTTCATTCGATAACCACCTTTGAAATTCTGAGTTTGAGTGGATAGATGAAACTGCTTCCTTGAGGATTTTATTTGAACCTATAAAATTAGTTCAACAATCACTTCTTATTTCTTGAGGTTTTCCTCTCCTCGAAGCAAATCGTTTTAGAGCAGCTAAGAATGCTTCACTTGATAAGTCGCTAACAATCTCTAAATGTACAGCCTTTGTAGCTAAACAAACAATAATACAGACATAATGTTTAATTGGTCTTATATCCCTTCCCTTTTTAATTTTCACAGCAAATGGGCCGGCATAATCTACGCCAACCTTCGAAAAGGTTCTACTTGGAATCACTCTACTCGCAGGTAGTTCTCCCATTAACTGTGTAGATGTTGCTGCCCGCACTCTGCAACATTTTATGCATTTCCAAGTGCATTTTTTGATTTCAGTCTTTGCACTTATTATCCAGTATTTCTGTCGTATTGCGGATAACAATAAGTGCAGTCCTCCATGTAAATGGTTTTCATGATAATGTTGTATTAATAATTTAGTAAAGTGATTATTATTTGGCAATATAATGGGATGTTTACTTTCTCTGGTAATTTCTGCGTTTATTAATCTACCCCCTACTCTTAAAATTTCGTTTTCATCTAGAAATGGAGTAAGTGAAATGATTTTGCTCTTAGTTTGAATCGGTTGTCCTGTCTTTAAGGCCTTGATTTCTTCTGAAAATCCATTAAGTTGAACATTTCTTATAATAAACTCTGAAGCCTTCCTTAATTCACAGGCAATAAGCACACCAGATTTCCTTTCATGTGCCGAATTACAATTGTTCACGAATCACAGAACGTATGCCATTATTCCCAGAACTTTGTTAAAATTCTTGTACAATTTGAGTTTTAGTAACGGTTCTGTAGATTCCACAAGTGTTTTCAAAGTAACACATTTTCGTTCTTCACTAACGTTTTGAATGTCAGCTCCGGTATTCATTTCGCTTATGTAACATATCTACCTCTGAAAGCCAAGGTGGCCCAGAAAACCAAACACTATCATTAATTAGAGCTTCAGCATTCATTCCCCTAGTGAGTTTATCAGCAGGGTTGGTTTTCCTACTGCAAAAATGCCAGTTGTTTAAATTAGTTTTCTCCTTGATTTCTATCACACAATTTTGAACAAATTGTTTCCACTCGTTGGCAGATCCCTTGATCCAGTGAATGCAAATTTGGGAATCAGTCCAGTAAAATATATTTCCCTTATCCAACTGCGGAACTATCGATTGCGTATATGAACCTAATCTTGCAGATATTAATGTTCCCAGAAGTTCAAGCCTAGGGAGTGTTACCCTTTTTATGGGAGCTAAACGGGATTTTGACATTATGAAACTTGTTTTACATTTATTTTTCTTTTCAAATCTAAAATATGCTACAGCGCCATAACACTTGGGACTGGCAAATGGATTCATGATCCCTAAGGGATCAAACAGCATACCACATGCTGCTAAAATGATACGTTTAGTTACTTTAAGTTTTTGTAACTTCTGAAATTGAGATACATCTATTTTCAAATTATCATTGACATTGTCCCAAATAAGGCCTAAAACTTTCAATGGTATCAAAAAGTCTTCAGATGTCTCACGACAGTCAACTTCATTAAATTTCCATAGTTCGTTCAACTTAGGTGAGTTTGAAACCCATCTACGTAAATTCATGCTGGCCTCGCTTAGAATGAAAATCATGTCCTTGTTTAAATGTAAGGCCTTTTCTACATTAATTGTCCCAGAATTTAAATCATTCACGTAAAGCTCTTTTAACATACTGCATACCTCTTCGTAGGCATCTTCATACTTTTTTAAGTGCATTCTTATAGTAGCTGTTAATAAATAAGGCGAACACTTGACCCTGAAAGGGACTCGATTGTGCTGGAGAACTTGCAAGTTGGGATTACGGCGATCGAGATTTTACCCTTCTTCATTTATCCACAAAAACTTTAAAAAATCTCTATCTTCCTTAGCTATGCCTACCTCTAAAAATGCGCGCTGAATGTCGGCGCAAAACGCGATTGAATGTACCCTGAATTTAATGATAATCTTTGGTAAGTCGGGATTTAAATTAGGTCCACTTTCCAAACAATCGTTAAGTGATAAATCTCCCTTACTTTTAGAAGCATCAAAAACTATTCTAACCTTTGTAGAATATTTCTGCTCTCGAACTACCGCATGGTGAGGCATGTAATACCCGGTTTTCAAATTCCCATTTAAATGCATATCTGCTCGTTCCACTATACCATCTCTTAATGTTCATTAATTAAATTCACTATATTTTAGATACAGCTCTCTATTTTTCTGAAACTTATTATTTAAAAATAGCAAACACTGTTTCGCAGTTTCATATTTATTATTCAAACCTTCAACACCCTCTTTCCACAATAATCTAGTCTCATACCTTTTATTCTCATAAGTTGTATTTCGTTCGAATGACTCTAAAATTTCTCTATCCGATCGAGAGATGTCGTTATCCGAACTTATCCCAACTGCTTCTAATTCTCACAATTTTTTAACTCTTTCATAACCTAAGTCCTGATCTACAGTGGTTATATGATTAACTCGTGCCTCCTTACAATTTGATCCTTCGTCCTTGCCTTGAATTACGAAACCGAAAGTGCTTTCTGTTGCTACTAATTTTTTACAGATCCTCACGTTTCGTTCTCCTAAAATTTGCCAACTATAATCCAAACTTATTAATACTTGAATTTCATTACCTAGTACCAATATCTGCTAATTCTATTCTCTTCTCAAACGCCATCTTTCGTATCTACCGAGAGGGAATTTTTACTTGCCCCAGTGTTATATAGAATCAATGACTATTGCGTAAATTTTTATCCTTTTATCGGGATTGTTTACATTTTTCAATACTATTTCTACGATATCATACAAGCGCTCTTGTGCATCTTTACATCCAAATGTAAAAATAATAAGCACTTCCTTGTTAATAATTTTCAACCCCAGTGAATCAACCACTTCTCGTAAGATGAATGACTTTGTTGACCCTGAATCTAGCATACAATGTAATACCTTTTCAGTCCCGCCTTGACGCCTCACTGTCGCCGAAAACGTCTATAAAAGAATGGAAGTAGGATATTTAATTTTGTTATTATTTTCATTACATAAAAGCGAAAGGGAAGCTTCAGAACTTGGCGTTTGTTTGGTCTCATTGGAAGTACCTGCCTTTAAATCTTTAGATGCTGCGTCGCATATTAATGAATTGTGTAAACCCTGGACATTGCACAGTCTGCATGTTCCGTCTTTAAAAGCACAGAGACGCCTTGGATGACCTTTTGAAAAGCAAATAAAACATAAACCTCGATCCATTAATGCCTTTCGGCGAGCCTTTAAATCAAGTGGGCAATCATGATTCATGTGACAAGCAGATAAACAAGAAATACAGACATTTTGATTCTCTTTCTTAGGGAGGGTAGAGGATTTTAGGTTTTGATTACAATGTGATTTTTGCCAGTATTTACCGGAAGTTTCGCTTTGACTAGTTAATACTGAAGCGCCTTGCTTATTCGTATAGTAATTATTTCTTTTAGAATGTATGTTAGATTTATTTTGATAACCTTGATGGGAACTTTTGTTTTGTACAGGTGGCTCATTTACACCAAAATTCTTAGTACGCGCTAACATCATTGATGTTTTCCTACATTCCACTTCGTTTTTCAAGAACGTTAATAGTTCATAACATCGAAATTTTGTTTATCACTTCTTTTCCTAGTGAATTCTAAAGTTAAATTCTCGGGTATTAACTTTAACAAAATAGGCGATAATAAATGTCCGTAAGAACCACTAGTACAATTTAAAGAATTTAAATTTCTTATTTGTATTTCTATATCGTCATAAAGCTTCCTCAAGGCAACCGTATTTCCGGAACATTTTACAGATTCTAAACACAACAATTTATTCATATGCGCATTAATTAGCAAGTCGTCTCTGCCGAAACGGGTTTTTAGTATATCAACAGCCACCGTATAGTTTTCACTAGTGAATGATAATCCACTAATAGCATTTAAAGCCAAACCCCCCAACAGCGATTTTAAATAACAAAACTTGTCAACTGAACTGAGACTTTCGTTTTGGTGAATGGAATTACAAAACTGATTCCAGAATTCAAGCCAAGAACAAGGATCACCGTAATATTTTGTAATCGTTAGTTTCGGCAATTTCAAAGTATTCACTTCAGAAGTTTTCAACCTTGCAGATACATTTTCCTCACTAAAATTTCTAGATTCAACCTTACACGCGTTTTTTCTTAGTTTTTCCTGAATTTTACATTTAAAACTTATAATTCTTTCTTGATGTTCCTGTGCAGAAATTACTTCCGTTTCTAACTCCTGTTCTGTAACTACGAGCTTTTCTATCTCAGAGTCATATTGTTTCAACAATTGCGATTTTTCAATCAACATTTCAAGTAATTCTTTTAGTTTCTCATCCGCGGATTCATCCTCTTCTACCAATGCAGATTCTATTTTACTGATCAACTTAGTAGTTAAGCTACGCGTCACCGTACGCAACTTCTTTGCCTTATTTATAGCCTCCATTTTACCATTAAATCCTACCAACTATAATAATCAACAAGTTTTTTATTCAGCAATTCAATTCAAAACTGGAAAAATGAAAAAGGGCCTACCTCAAATTCCTTCGCATTAAATGCCAGCTTTTCAGTCATGAACTCACTACTTTTTTACGCTCTTCTTCATCATCACGTCCGGGTCACCAAAAAATTAATGTGCGTATCCAAATGATCAGAAGCTTGTTGCTGCGTGTTCCTTTATTTAATGATGAAGATAATTTACTGTACATTTATTTACAATTTATTTACAAGCCGTATGCCACCTGGCATGTTTACAAGCGTTATGGCCCCTGGCATGGATACATCATTTTACTTTTCTGCCACCTGGCAGATACGATGTGATTATATCAATCAGCGGTAATATGGCTGAAAATATTGGCGTGTCCGCTCCCTTTACGTTCTGTAACGCAACTCTCCTTGTGCGGTGCACCCTCTGGTAGAAATCACCGAGGAGGCCAAAACAGACGTTTCAGATTGGTTATGCATAAATGCAGTCATTTAGACTGGATGTTTGTGTAGTGCATGGTAAATACTTTTTTTATATATAATATTTTACTTCATTTTACTTTTACGCTTTGTTTGTAGGTAGGAAGACCTGAAGATAAATATTTTCTCTGTTATGGCGAAAAGTTACATTTTATTTATAGAAAAGCTTACTTCTGTATTTCTAACAATAGCACTACTTTCTGTTTACAGTACTCTTTCTTTCAGCTTTGAGTTTACTCAGTACTGTAACATCGCTTATTTTCTGGAATCGGTTAAAATTGTTCTTTGCTGCAAAATATGTGTAATAGGCACATAGATTAGACATTAAATTATACTTAGTTTAGTTATAAACTTTGGCAAAAGAGGTTGGCATTAATGCAGATTATTGAGTGGATCATATTAAACATATGCAAAGTATTGATTAATTAATGCATGGGTGTGTTTATATGTATTGTAAAGCTGAAGTTGTAAAAATATGTATTTGAATTAGACGTAACTAATATATTTTTATAAATGTGTATTTTTTAAAGCAAAGACTTTGTTATATTTTCTATCATTTGTAAATTTCGCAGTTTTCTGTTTTAAAAAATCATTAAGTACTTTTATTTAGGAATTATATTTTATTCTTCATAAAATGTACTGTCTGTGAAAATACAATGATTTCATCATAAAACTGAGCTGGGTTTCCACTTTAGTCATTCACATAAGAAACCTAATTGTTGGAGTTTCATACCACAGGAAACTGGGGACACTAGAATGGTAATGAAAGGAACACTGATGCAGCAATGCTATGAGACTATGCAGAAACAGTTAGAACACTAATTCTTATGACAAAGGTGCATTGCCGTCAGAAGTGTTATGAAGGTTAAGTTTTTCTTTGTGGGGAATATTATCATCTAATATCTAATCATAGCTTACATTGTTTTATACGTTATGCAGGATTTCTGGAGGTAACGTCTATTAACTCCAGAACTCATTTTTAATGGTTTTTGCTATGCCCAAAAGCATCTTCTTGGGTAGTCCTGTGTTTATTCCATGGAATTTAAGCAGATATGCTTCCAAGTATGTCTACCAAACATCTTCAATTTCCAACAGTCATGGTACAATGGGAATCTCAAAATTGGAACATTATGATTTTAGATATGAAAGAATAACTCTGTTAGTAGTCATCAGTTAGATTACTTGGAGTATCTGAAGCTTCATAAAATTTCTAGCATACTGCCTTCTCTGATAAAAACAGTGCGGATTCTACATTTTTCACTTTTAGTTTCATTTACTTCAGTGTGGTTCCAAATCATCACTTCATTAGCGACACCAAATTGCAGATGAGGCAGAATCTATTCTCATTAGTAAACAGTACTTTACACTACTGTTCTATTACATAGCTGTTGTTATAATAAATGTACAAATATTGGTCATCTGGTGAAAGGTTTGCCTTTCCCTGTAATTACATGTTCATAATAACGTGATATGTTGTCTGTTGTTATTGCTTTGGGGTGTCACATACTGTTGCAGGTTACTGTTTACTATGTGGGGCAAATAGTGAGTAGTTTTTGATAGACAGCAACCATCAGTCTTTTGCAAACAGCCTATGCACATTATCATGGTTTGAGCAATAACAAATTTTGTAGTTAGACTTATCACTATCTGCCTCTCCATGAGCATTCCAGCTATTCATTCCCATCAAGAGTAAAAGCCATTTGAATTTTGTTAATGTATCCATAACAACAGTGCACACCATTTGGCAATTGATCAGCTTATACTATTTGAGCATGCTCAGATTTAGTATTCCTATGTAATATAAATTATACCTCATAATGCTGTATGACTCATAATAATTTCCTGTTTCCAGGCAGTTCCAAATTAATAACTCATGTTTTATATTTATTATTTTTTGCTTTAAATACCAGTCTATTACAGTTTGTTTCCAACAAATACCAAATAGATTATTATATGTCAAGGAAGCAAATGGAGTTCCAAAATCGTATAACTTTCAAGCCAAAGTACATTTGTTGAAAGTTCTATTAAATGAGAAATACAGTTATGATGTTCTTGCGTTAAAAGGCTAATTTTGTGCACTGCACAATATGTTCTACTCAACCAGTATTTAGAAATATCACCTGGTGTAATATATGCTATTTATTTCAGAAATTATTTGTTATATTTATTTAAATTATCTCTGTTGTAACATTGTTATAGAAAAAGTAAGTATTAAGATGCCATATTCCACAAATTTTTTAGTAAAATATTTATACCCTTATATTTCAAAGTTTAGACCATGCCAAGTTAATAAAACTATTGTTTTTTCTGTCATGTGAAGAATGAGGCAGCACCAAAAGGTATCAGCATTATTATTTAACGTGTTCACGCCGGGGCCGATTTTTCATTAGTTTTTCTGTGAGGCGGCGCTCAAATTAATGAAGCGCTTCACGTGGCGGCGCACGATTTTTCCCTGTTAAGACCTGCAAACGCATTGTATGTTTGCTCAGTAGTACAGTGAATGCTTATGGTGCAGGTTGTTTAATATGTGCCGTTTCTTCATCCTGACCACAGATTTCTGCTAGTAAGTATAACTAGAAAGGTGGTTAGAATGTTTTAATTTTTGCCCTTATAAAAACTAGGTAACATGGATATTGAAATAAATGATTCTGATGAATCTATAAATAGAAGCAGGAGAAAGGCATCAAGATTACGGATACTTTCTTCCTCTTGAGACGAGGATGTAAACAATGAAGTGAACGAATGTTCCACAGAAGAAGAAGATTTTGGTGTATAAATCAGAGAACGAGGATAACGATGAAGAATGGTAGGAAGTAAAAGAAAGAACTTCAGTAATAAATGAGTTTTCGGAAGAAGAGGAATTTTTATATGAAAACACTGACTGTAATAACCCTTTTGCTTTGTACAAACTATTATTCACAGATTACATACTAGATTTGATAGTTGAAGAAACAAATAAATATGCTACACAATGTATGATTCTCCATCTAGCAGTAGAATGCACCAACAGGCCTGGCAGTCTGTTACAAGAAATGAAGTGAATACTTTTATTGGAATATTGCTTATTATGTGTGTAGTGCAATTACTAGAAATTAGATCGTATTGGTCTAACAAAGACATGTATTCGAATGCACGCATAAAAAATGCAATGAGACGTGATCGTTTTTATCTGTTCTGCAGTTTTTACATTTTTCGGACAATACCACAGCCAGAACTGAAGATCGGTTGTACAAAATTCGAAACATTATTAAAGCAATTGCGGATACGTTCAAGAGTTGTATTAAACCTGGCAAAAATATTGTTATCGATGAAAGTATGGTTCCTGGAGAGGACGTCTAGGTTTTCATCAGTACATCCCAAGCAAGCGACATAAGTATGGCGTAAAATTATACAAATTGTGTTTGCCTGTAGGCTACACTTATAATATCGTAATTTATGACGGGAAAAATGAAACTATCATTAAAAAATCACATTCTCATGATATAGTAATGAGATTACTAAATGGCTTATTTGAAGGCCACATACTATTTTTTGATAATTATTATACAAGTGCCCCTTTGGGTGAAGAACGTTTACAGAACAATACATTAATGTGTGGTACTGTAAAAATAACTATAAAATTTCTACCACCGCAGGCAAAAAAAAAGGAAAGAAGAAAGAAAAAGAAAAAAAATGTGGTGAAATGATGAGTTTCGAAAATCGTAGCGGTGTAAAATTTCTGAAATAGACTTACAGAAGACCAGTATGCATGTTAACTACCTCAAAGAATCACTGGTGTAAAATTGTGCAAGGAACAAATGGCAAAGTAAAGCCCGATGTTGTGTTTGATTATAATATTGCAAAAAAAGATGTTGAGTTACCAGATCAACTATCGGGGTACTACAGTTGTTTATGGAAAAACCATTAAATGGTACCAAAAAGTAACAATGTAATTAATATGTGGAACTTCCCTTGTGAATGCATGGTATATTCATAAAAGTTGGGGTACTAAAAATATGAATATGTTACAATTTAGGGAAGTTATTATTGATCACCTTTTGGCCAAAGAACAAATATACTGTCATATACCCTCAAATAAACATTTTCAATCATATGAGAAATCTGCAAGAGAGTCCCGTAAACTCTGCAAGGAATGCTATAAAAATTTGTTCAAGAAAAAGGACAGAGATTATGCCACTAACAAAACTCCAAGAGTTAAGACGTATTGTGGGCATTGCAAGGGTCAGCCAGCACTTTGCTTGAAATGTTTTAACAAATTACACAAAAAATAATAAATAATGATGTTATAAATAGAGCAATGTTGAATAATTATGTTAATTTTGAAGAATTTGAGTTATACGAGGCACGTCCAGAAAGTAAGTTCCGTTTCAATTTATCTCCGCTGCAGCTCTGCGATCGCAGTTCCGCACATGCGCAGTAGACGCTCTGTATCAAGGAGAAGAAACGCGCGCCATTTGGAGATCGCTGTCAGTCACGTACGCTTTGTTGTGCTTGTTTACAATGTCGGTGTTGATTGAAAATCCCGCCGCTTGTGAAATCAGATCTGTGATTCGTTTTCTGAATGCGAGGAAAGTGAAACCTAGTGAAATTTATCGGCAAATTTGCGATGTTTACGGACCAAAAGCGATGAGTGATTCAATGGTGAGAAGATGGGTCCGAAAGTTCAATGACGGACGTAGTGATGCGCACGATGAAGAACGAAGTGGGCGTCCATCTTTGGTTACAGAAGAACTGGTTCACGCGATTGATGACAAGATCCATGAAAACCGAAGGTTTACAATTAGTGCTCTCGCTATGGAATTTCCCCAAATTTCACGATCACTAATGCATGAAATTGTTACCGAAAAACTGAAATTTCGTAAACTTTGCTCACGTTGGGTACCAAAGATTCTTACTGAGCAACACAAAACAAAACGGATGGGTAGTGCACTTCAGTTTTTGACCCGTTATGCTGAAAGCGGTGAAGAATTTCTGACACAGATAGTCACAGGAGATGAAACTTGGGTTTCTTACGACACCCCTGAAAGTAAGCGGCAATCAATGGAATGGAGGCACACTTCATCCCCAGCAAAGGTTAAGCCGAAGCAAATCTTGACACCTCGAAAAATGATGTGCACAGTGTTCTGGGACTGGAAAGGCATCTTACTCATTAATTTCTTACCGCGTGGTCAAACAATCAGAGCAGATGCTTATTGCGAGACACTTCGGAAATTGCGCCGTGCAATTCAGAATAAGCGCCGAGGATTGCTGTCAAAAGGTGTTGTTTTTCTTCACGACAACGCACGACCACACACTGCAAATGTGACGAAAAACCTCCTACAGGGATTTGGCTGGGACGTGTTTGACCATCCTCCGTACAGCCCTGACCTCGCTCCTAGCGACTTTCATCTGTTCTTACATCTTAAGTCTTTCCTTGGCGGTCAACACTTTAACAATGACGACGAGCTGAAAGAAACTGTTTCCAACTGGTTGAAGACACAGGCGGCAAATTTCTATGAAGAAGGTATACAAAAACTTGTGCCACGCTATGACAAATGCCTGCAATATTTCGGCAGTTATGTGGAAAAGTAGTTTAAGAGTTGTTGAATTTTGTGCAATAAATAACTTTTCTGTAGCTGTACACAATTTACTTTTATTACCAAACGGAACTTACTTTCTGGACGTACATTGTATTTATAATACTGCATTATTATGTTTATGTTATTGAACAAAACTTATGTTTATGATACGTTATTAATTGTAATTGTAATTAAAAATAAATGTCTTTAATGAAAATACGCTAATTTTTCATTATTTTAATTTTCATTCATGTCTAATATCAGAATCTAATGCATACCACAGGGGGTACGGGCCGTCCGTCCGATGAGACAATCTAGTGCGGGCCACCGGTGGTACGCGCCGGCGTCAACGTGTTAAAAAATGTGTGAAGTTTTGAAAATGGTGCCAAGGTAGTTAAAGATCATGAAATGTGTACATTTCCAGAAATCTTCAATAAATATTAATAATAAATTTTAGTAACTTTGCCTAAGATCACAGAAGTCAGAAGCTGCATCAAACCCACAGGTATGGAGTTGGCCATTACTGATGTTGAGCAAACCATTATAGAAGTAACATTTGTAATATTTGGTGTGTTCTGTTTATCATTTTTCTGATATAATTGCTGACAGTCCTGGTGATAAGATTTGTGCATTTGCATGTTTGTATCTTTGTGGTACTATATAGCATCAAACAATACAGTTTTTTAATAACTTTAATAATGTTGTCTGCATACGGGTTTATAATAGATTGAAAGAACACAGTTCCGCTGATAGCTTGATAAAATTTATTTTATCTAAAGAAACACTAAGTAATGATGCTGAGCGATCAACAGCTTAGAGCAGATTTTCTCACTGGCATTTTATAGTTTCTACCCTGCCACCAAGATATTTTAGTACTTTCTGCTTCTCGAGATTACTGGAAGGCAACATGAGGGTTGACTTACAGTTACAGCTAATATGGTTATCAATTACATTTATTCAATTACTATACCTATTCAGTGTTGTCAAATTTGCGACTTCTGACAAACTTGCGCTACTAAAATTTCAGTATGTATGATTTTGTGAAATTTTTGCGATGTCCAACATTTTCTTATGCTACTTTTTGCAACTTCAAAGTTTTTTTTCTTTTGATATATCGTAAAATGCTTATGTGTTAAAATAGTGTATCAATTAAAAATAATTTATATTAAAAACGTTTATTTAGGCTTAAATAGAAGTTGGCATCTGGCAATCTTGTTTACATGTGGACTCTCCTTTTCAAGGCTGCACAGTCTGACACTGGTATAACAAGAAGGAGATAGGAGAAGGATAAAAGCGGGAAAGAAAAAAAAAATCTGCTTCGGACCCCTCACCTTCCCCTCCTCAACCCCGTGTGTTTTGTTTTTCAGTCAGTCCTGCCTAGTTGTATGGTGGTAACGAATTGAACAAAAGAACTTACAGTTTGTGCACCATATATCCAAACAGAGAAGGAAATGAAATTCATTCTCCTGATTATAAATGTTGCTAATAACTAAGCAACGGAAATGACTTAAAAATCAAAGCAATGGCATTTTTCTAAATAACAAAAATTTAACAGTGAAAGAACAAGACTTGCTTAATCAGAATTTGAAATGAATCCACCATGCAGAACTGAAAATCTCGCAGAAAAACATTCCTCAATTAAAATGGTGATTTAAGCAAAAAGCAGTACTGAATTAAAAAATTAACTGCCAACTCAAATAATTTACTACAAAAGCGCTAATATTGTAAACATAAGGAATCCTTTAAGAATGGATATGCACAAATGAATTTACAAATAGAGGCCTAAATTAAATGAGAATTAATTAAAAAAGAAATAAACATTTAAATAGTTGAAAATGAGCAATACAGTTTTAAAATTTTCGTTAAACCTAACATATGTAATTAAAAAGATTAAGAATCAAATACAGTCTGTAACTTATGCAACCAATAGACAGTAAATTTGTGATGACATCAGAAGTCATGTGAGCATGCATAACTGTGACATCAGAAAAATCACTTGATCTCTGACATCATTTGCGATTTTTGTAACTTTTTAAGTCTTCTTTTGCTATTTTAGTTGAAAATTTTCTGTCATTACTATACCTATTATGATGATACAGGGACTGGACCAAAGTGTTGCCAATTTGTCGCCGAGTTTAGCGACTTTTGACGATTTCTCGCCAAATTTGGTGACAAACGTCGTCGCCAAAACCGTTGCCAGCTTGCCAAATTATCGAGCTACTCATTTACTCAATGTTAAACAGACTTACTCCTGTACTCTTATTTTTCCGGCATAGCTTCTCTCTCAGGATTTTTCATGTTACATGATACAGAAAAATACAATTTCACATATAACTGCACTAAAATCATCTATCTATATGCAAAATTCTTAACACTGCTCCAAGGACTGCACGTCCTGAACAGTACGATCCCTGGACTTTTCCTGGATTTCTGACTTCTTTGTCACTCTGTGGGTCTGGGTCAGATGATGTTGAATTCGTAACTTGAGGTACAACTGGATAAGTAGCTCGTATTTCACTTTAATGCTGGAACAATGTCGGGCAGCTTTCTTGACAGGTTCATTAGACAGGGCGTCGACATTTCCATGTGATGATCCTTTCCAATGATGAATAGTTATATCATATTCCTAGAGCCTCAGTGCATACCTGGCTATTTGAGCTTCAGGATTCTTGGAATATAAGAGCCAGGTCAACAATGCTTGATCTGTGTGGAGGAGGAATTTTCTGCTATAGAGATAATGATGGAATTGTTGTATGGCTTTAACTATGGCAACACAGTAATTCCTATCTGGTTTAGATAGACACTTACTCCAGTAGGCCATGGTATGTTGTTGACCATTTATTTCTTGGGATAAATCATCACCAATGCTCTCATTGCTCACAGCTGTGTTGAGAACAAATGGTTTGTCAAGCTGAGGATAGGTCAGAATTGGAGCATATATTAAAGCCTGCTTCAGTTTGTTAAATACATGTTAAGATTCTTTGGTCCACAAGTACCTTTGCTCGTTCTCTTCCAGCTTATGAACAGGTCTTGCTATGGAAGAAAAGTCCTTCACAAATCTATGTTAGGCAGAAAGGCCCAGGAAACTTCTCAGCTGATGGACATTTTCAGGGTGTCTCCAGTCTGCTGACTCTTTTTCTGGATGTGTACATACACTTTGGGCTAAGATGACATGTCCAAGGTAAGTCACTTCCTGTCTAAACATTTTACACTTGGCAGGACATAATTTTAGATTGGCTTCCTTCAGCTTTGAACCACCTTTCTATGATTTTTTAAATGTTCTTTGAAACTCTTCCTGACGATGATATCATCCAGGTATATCAGACAGGCTTCATAGGAAAGACCTCTCAACACGGTCTCCATGAGACATTCAAATGCCAGCACATTACATAGTCCATATATCATCACCTTGAACTGCCAAATTCCTTGTCCAGTAGTAAATGCCATCTTTTCTATGTCATGAGGGTGTATCTCTAACTGCCAATGTCCATTCTTTAAATAAAGTGTCAAAACCCCTCGCTTACCGATTGTCCAACATATCGTCAATTCTAGGAAGAGGGTAGCTGTCTTCCTTTGTAACCTTGTTGAACTGGCAATATTCAATGCTAAATCTAGTTGAACTTCTTTCTTCCTGACCAGGATGATGGGAGAGGCCCATGGACTTGCTGAAGGGTCGATGTAGCTTTCTTCCATGCCCTTTAGAAGTTTCCCTACCTCTTCTTGTTTAACAATCGGTAGAGGTCTTCGATGTTGCTTTGATTGGTCGATGATCCCTGGTATTGATTCTGTGCTGTGTCAAACTGCTTCGATGTACATCAGACGAGCGGCTGAAAAGATCTTGAAATTCTTGAATGACACGTTCGGCAGCACTTCTTTCTTCATTGCTTAGTTGTTTATTCTGCAATAACTCTGATGTTAGGCTCTTCGATGGCACATATTCAAGAGTGTCACTGTTTTGTTTAATGCAGGTCACTGGAGTACATGCTGCAACTACTTCAACTTTCCTAATAACTTTCACCTTATCAGTTACATTGGCAACTCTCACCAGCATAACATTTCTCAATGGGTCCATGAGTGCTGAGGCTACGAGTACTCTTCATGGGGTATTACAGTTTTGGGAATATTCCATTATACCATACTGGAAACTTTTGTTTCAAGCTACGAATCCAGGAAGTAAAAGTTCTGTTTTTGCTGGTACTGTGATACTGTCTTGGGTGAATGATTTGGTGGGCAGATTTAACTCCTTCATCATTAATTCCAAATAGCGTTATCTCCTCGGAGGCAGAATATAGTTCGTTATTTTTAAAGTCCAAGGGAAAACTGTACTCCTTAGAAAGTCCAATCCAAGTATGCAAGGCTGTATAATATATGCCATGTTGTAGGCGGCATTTCCTAACATGATGTTGACATTTAATTTCCTGTCCATGTCGATCTTCCCAGGCACAGTCTGGAGGGTAACGTAGGGCGGCGTCCAGATGAGTTTACCTTCCGGCTGTTGAGCCAGATATTTTCAAATCATAGTAACATTGTTCGGCTGTATTGATGGTCGTATTGCAATTAACTCCATTGATGTCCCATGATGAAAAGGCCGTTAATGCCACCACTCATTGTAGAAATCTGAAGTGCTTTGAAATGTAGCTTCTCATTACCTTTCAAATTCAGCTCTGTGAGATGGCCAAATAATTTGTTTCTTGCATCCTTGCTGGGGAGTGGTCTTATTTTCCATGACCTGGGGTGTTCTGTAGATCCTCCATACGGGGCTTTCAGTACCACAGTTCCAACACTTTGCAGTCAGTTTGCCTGTCCTGTTCCATGTCATGGTATTGATTTGCTTAGTTAAATCTTCTAGAGAGAGCAGTCAGTTGATCCACTGGCTCTTGGGTTTGAGCAGCTCTGATTGGGTGGCAGTCTCAACGATTTACTTGCTGAGCTGCCTCAAATTTTATGGCTTTTACCAGGGAACCTTTTATCTCCTTGATATCCACCATTCGCAGGGCTTCCCGTATTTCAGGATCCCAAATGGCATCGATGAAGTACAGCAGGAACAGGATTTTCCTTGTTACTGTCTGGCATTCTGAAAAGGGAAGATGAGACAGCCTTTCATCATCCATGGCAAGCTCCTGGAGTGGTTCCTTGGACTTCTGTTGGTGGGATTTTAATTGAAGCATGCTATAATCTTTTAAACACTTCTTTCCAAAGTTCAGCTTAAGTGTGCTGGGTAGAGTTTCGAAATTGAGCCTCTGGTTTTTGAGAAGAGTTTGAAGGATATCTGGTGCATCTACTCTCAGAGAAGCAGGGAGATGACAGGCTTTAGCTTGGGAAGCCCATCTATTTGTGTCTGCCTCTATAGAAAATTGTGTCTTATACACTTGCCAGGAAATCTTACAATCATATGTGGATAGAGGGAAGAGAAGGCATGGGGGAAAATTGAAATCCATGAGAATTGCTTCCTGCTGTTGCTAAGCATTTCTGTAAGGTGTCAACTTTTTTGGTGATGGATGTCAGCAGAAACCCCGTTTTCACTTTGTTATTCCACTGCAGAAGCTCTTTCTTGAATTTCTCCAACTTTTTCTCCAACTGTGTCTATTCTGCTTTCCATAGCCTCGAATTTGTTTTCTGTCATACAGGTAACCCCTCTTTTTAATTTCCTCTTGATGGGCTTCTATCTTTTCTCGAACAGTTTCAATCTCTTCTTTAATGAAATCTTGAACAGTTTCCATCTTCTGTTGAATGGATTCCATCTTTTCTTGGAATGCAGCAAAAGCAGTCACAAGCTGTTTTAGTTACACCTCCATTGCTCTTGTCACTGCATTCAATTTCTTTTCTGACATCAAAAGGTGTTGTGTGCATACAGGTTCATAACAGATTGACTACAGACAGCCCCGATGATAGGTTGATAAAATTTATTGCGTCAGAACAAGTATTGCAGAGATCTGGAACTTTTCATAAAAATAGTTGTAAAAGTCTTTACAGTATCACAGAGTATAGTTACACTTCAAACTACTATGAACTTTAAACACAAAACAATGCGAAGCACAGTTAAAGAATGAAGTTAAACTGTCGAGAGTACTCGGAACTTACGCTAAGTGAACAGTTAACAACAACAACTGAAAGCAGATGCTCTGACCGGCCGTTTGTAGGTTTCACCTGGTCGCCAGGATATTTCTAGTACTTTCTGCTTCTGGAGATAACTGGAAGGCAATATTATGGTCGAATTACGGTTACAACTAATATAGTGATCAATTACATATATCCAGTTACAATACCTATTATGGTGATACAAGGACTGGACCAAAATGTCGCAAAATGATCGACAAGCTCATCGTCTGTTGGCGATTTCTCGCCAAATTTGAGGACAGAAATTATTAGCCAAAACCATAGCCAGCTTGGCAATAAATATCTCGCCAAATTATGGAGATACCTTTTTAATCAATGTTTAACAGACTTGCCCCTGTATTCTTACTTTTCCTGCATAGCTTCTCTTTCGATTTTTCATGTTAAATTACAGAAAAATACAATTTCTCATATAACTGCACTAAAATCAACTGTCTATGTACAAAATTTGTAACAATAATAATAATTTTGTGAATTCATTGTCTTTATTTAATAGGTGTTCATTAAAAAAGGATGGTTTGCTTCATGAGATTAGTGTTGACCATTATAGCAAAGAATTACAATTATGCATTTCCAACTTTTAGTCTTTTTAAAGTTCCTTCTTTGCATACTGCAACTAAATTGTGTTGGTCATGAATGCATGTGTGAGCACTAAATTAAAAGAACCTTAGAAACTTTTGGTTTTGTAAATTACTTATGGAAGTTTTGTGTGAAATATTAATAAAATTTAACATACGTCCATTCCTCCTTTAGCAAGTTTAGCAAACCATTAAATGATTTTTTTCTTCGAATGAAGCAAAAGAGTAAGCAAATTAGTAAAAAGATTTGTTAGAATATAGCAATGTATAGGAAAATGCGATAAATATGAGCACATCTTCAAAAGTGTTGCATATTTTCCATGTGATATATAGTGTGTGAGCTTATAATGTTCCAGTTTACAACACTGGCCACAGTAATTGTCTGGAATTGTATGCTTATTTTTATTAATGTGAAATGAATGATCGATTGTCTTTTTAATTGCAGATCTAATGTTGAGAATCAAAAATAGAACACTTGAAGAAAGTTTCTTGCAAATAAGTTACAAAGTCTTAAAGTGTATATGTAGAAAATGTGATAACTAAAGTAGAATTTAATTTCATCTTAAAACTAATTAGGACATAGAAAATGTACCCTTTTCTTTCCTCTCAAATCAAGGTGAATGACTTTGTGGAACAAATAGAAGTGGATACACAAAGTTTGAAAACTCAAGGCGCTAGTATTATCTGTCTTAATAAAACACTTAAAGGAACATCTTGTGCTTACATTAGGTTATTAAATTCATTAACCACTAATTAAATTTCTGTCCAATATTTTTCTTGAATTATATTTAAGGGGAAAGCCCCATGCTTTTCTTATATTTACAGGACTATTCTGCAAATTTTTATATATTATTAATAATAGCAATAAGTGTGTGAATGTTAATAAGTTAGTTGAATACAATAAAATTATCTGTTACTTAATATTAAGTTACATTTATATTTTAAGTTTTCAATCTTTAGCTTTGTAGAGCCATGGTTTTTCATATTTCATATATAGAAATGAATAATTTTCTTGCTTGATTTTTGCAGGGTATGATACAAAAAAGATGGCAGAGGAAGCAAATGCAAAGGTTGATTATCTGAAATCTGTTATGATGTATGAAAGTCTGATGGCCAAGTTAAATGAGTTATTTTATAGAAGTAAGAATGTAAGTATAATTTTGGTTTTAGGAATATAAAAATGACTGTGATTTATATGATCCTTTATTCAAAATACTAGTGAAAAAGTCATGTCCTGCTTAAAAATTTGTTTTCTTACCATCGTGTCATTACCATGCTGTCTGTAGAAAACATGTATGAAGTGAATGTTATCTGGAGCAGTGCAGTTTATGTTGTGCAAGTAAGGTGAAAACAACTTTCGCATTTCTTTGATCAGAAACTTATCCCTGTCATTCATCGACTACCTCATTTGCTAAATTTTTAATTTCGTTATTCCATTGTTCTTTCTGTCTTATCAGGGTACTTCTTTTGGGTCAATGTTTACTGACAATTCAGCTAACAAAAATTGCACATTACTATAGTCTGTGAATAGATGCCAGAATTGGCATTTTACAAATGTTTCAAGGAATGGTTTGCGATGTTGAAACCATTTATGCTTTTTATTTGACATTTAAATATTGTTTCCTTGGGACTAGGAAAAAAGGAGTTATTTATTGGAGTGACTAGAGTCTTAATAGGCCTTTTGAACAGAATAACCTTTATAACTGAACGGAATGTTTAATTAAATGGAATTAAATGTATTTCAAAGCATCTGATGTGAAGAAACAATGTATGACAATAGTATAATTACTAGAGACTAGGAAAAAATTACATATTGATTGGAGTGACTAGAGTGGCTTTTTGAAGTATAACTGAACGGTGTTTAAATAAAGTGAAATTAAACATATTTCAAAGCATCTATTATAAAAAAAAAGTGTGTGGCAGTAGCATACAGAGGAATATATGTTCAAGGTAATATTTGATTTCTGGATAACTGTAATAAATATAGTAATAATAAGCTATAATTATAATAATGATAATACAATAATAATAATTTAGACTTGGTTCTGATGGCCGGTAAAAAATCCTACACCGAGACAGAAATGAGGATGGCTGCTTTGGCCACTACTGGAAAAAGATTATAACAACATACTGGTTACATGTGTACACTGATGGTTCTTCTATGGGTGCTAATAGTAATGCTGGTGCAGGATTTTACTCTCAGTGCTTTAGCTTTAATAGGCCTGTTGGTTCAAATTGTACAAACTATGATGCTGAAGTGGCTGCTGTTCATCTAGCCTTGTCTGAAATCTGTAAAAGAGATGATCAGAACATTGTGATATTTATGGATTCACAGGCCAATATTAAGGTAATTTTGTCAGTCATACTTTCAAAGAATGGGTCTGTTCTAAATTGTCAGTTTGTGATAAATTCTCTAGTAAATTCTGATCGCAATGTTACTCCTCAGTGGATCCAAAGTCATTGGGGAATCATGGGTAATGAGTTTGCTGGCACTCTTGCCAAGGCAGGATCTGCCCTTCCTCAACCAAATCCACCTGTTTTCTATCACAGTGCTAAGAGAATCATTGGAGCCAGATGTGGAGCTCATCTTCGAGAGAAGAATGGGGATTCTGTGAAGGGGAATATTTGGAATTCCCTAATGGAGAATCTCATTCCTTGCGACCTATCTAGACCTGTCAGTGTCCCTAACTTTAGATTTAAAACTGGACATTACTACCTCATGAAACACCTACACATGCTTGGTTTAGTAGACTCGCCATCCTGCCCATTATGTGATACTGACAATGTATGGTAACCATTTGGACACTTGTTCTAGACGTACTGACATGGCAATGGCTAATGCTGTCAAAAATTATTGTACTTTTTTAATATTTCTGAATTGTATTGGGCTGACTGTCACAGACTAATGGTGGTCATGACTAGGTGTGGCGAAGGATAAAAAAAACTGTAATAAATATAATAATAAAGAAGTATTACATTACTAGAAATGACATTCGAAACAATTATTTTTTTCACTGATTCGACATGGTGCAAGCAAGTGGCCTGTTTCCCACCCTACCAATAGAAGTTCTGTGAAGTTGGGTGTGTCTTTTTTTCAAATTCCGGGTTGCTAAGTTTGGCGCAAATAGTTTTAAAGGCAGCAGCACTGAACATTTGTTAAAGTCATTTCAGTATATCATTTTAATCTGCTGCAGAGTGGAATTGCCACCCAGCTGCTATAGTGGTCAGTGAGGCTCACTCCCATACTGCTGGGCCTGGGTTCTAATCCCAGAGAAGGCATAGTGTCTGTGCAGCAAGAGTAGCACTCAACTTACACAGTGAGCTGAAAGTCCTCTTGTGAGGTTGGTGATAGAAGAGGGGTAGAAGACCCTCGTACTGCCCTCTTCCTGGGTGCTGCTTCTCAAAGTTGGGGCAGAACTGTGCAGAGGAGTGATTCATGTATGACCAATGATAAAATTCTGCTGTCCTGCCCACTTCTACCTCTACTCACAGAATGGAATTGAATTATATAACAACATTAACCACACTGTAACAACTCTGTGCCAAAATTTTCGCTGTCATATTTTTCACATAAAGTAGTTTCTCATGAAATTTTGGTTTGTAGGATTATTACATGTAGGAATTATTTCAATTGACAGGATTTCAGAAAATGAAGGAAGTACTGTTTTGTAAATGTTCATGGCTAATTTTTTTGTAATTTCAATCATAGAATTTTAAAGTAATTTTTTGTGTTGTTTTATGTTTAAAATTCTTCAGGCATATGTGCTATCATTCTTAAGTTATGAATTATTTACAGATTTTAACAAGTTCCAGTCAAAAAAGCGAGAACCATTCGGACAAAGCTCCTGATGAAGATATGTACACTACGCGATGACTGTTATTCAGCATTTGTACTTTGAAAAATATTATTCAATTAATTAATTAGTCTTTTAGTTAAACATTATGTGGTGTTTAAATAGTGAATAAATATTTATTATGTGACAATATTATATGTATTTGTAATAAGTTAATGATTATAAATTTGGATGACTTTTTAAATCACATGTTTATGTTTTAGGATTAAACTGAGTGAAAATTTTGGTTTATCGGGTATTGATTTTAGATGTAATTTTTAAAAATGAATTATGGAATAGGGTCTGCTTAATTTGAATTCAATCACTATTGATACTTCTGAGTTTAATTATTATTATTATCAAAACTACAACATACATGAGCCTTAGTTTGTTGACAGTCTAACACATCGTTCAATAAGTCCCAGGACTAACTCACAGATGGCATTAGTAATATCAGCTCGACTTCACTGTTCAAAAGAACTAACCTTCAAATGACAGATATCTCATTGCCATGGCAATTGGACCAGAAACAGCAAAGCTACTGTGGTGAAAGTGATACTGCTTCTGCATTTGTGGACAAAATGGACAAAAACGAATTTCTAGTGTTGATCAACATTGCTATTTAATGGGCAGAAATACTGTGCAAGCTCAGCAATGGCTTGAAAAAGGTTATCCAGACTGCTCCATCGAAAATAACCATTTGCTGGTAGTATGCTGATTTCAAGCACAGTCACATGGATACAAATGATGCAGCATGCTCAGGTAGCCCAAATGAAGCAGTCCCTCCGGAGAAAATGTGAAACAAGCGTTGAAAATCTTGATGAAGACCGCAAGGTTCTTGAGATTGCTGAGATGGTAAACATATGAACTGGAAGTGCATGTACAATTTTACGTGAAAAGTTGGGCATGAAAAAAGTGTTTTCTAAATGGGTGCAGCGTGTGCACATAATGGAGCAAAAGCAACAACGAGTCGACGATTCACAGAGCTATTTGTCACTGTTTATTCGCAATAAACAGGATTTCTTGCATCGGTGTGTGATAATGGACAAAACATGGATCCGCCATTTCACTTCGGAGTCGAAGCGGCAGTTAGCTGAGTGGCTTGCAGCTGGTGAAAGCTGTCCGAAGCCTCTAAAAACACAACAGTCAAGCTGGCGTCAGTGTTTTGGGATGTGCGAGGTATAATTTACATTGACTTCCTTGAAAAGGGAAAATCTATCAATAGTGCCTATTACAGTGAGTTACTGGTGTGTTTGAAGGATGAAATCGCAAAAAAAGACCGCACATGAAGAAAAATCATCTTTCATCAAGACAGTGCCACAAGTCAATGCAAACACCGGTTACATTGAGCGAGTTGGGCTTCACTCTGCTTCTGCGCCCACCATACTCTACAGATCTACCCCCCAACGAGTACTGGCTGTTTACTGATCTCAAAAAGATGCTCCAGGGAAAAAGATGTGGCTCGAATGAGGAAGTCATCGCTGCCACTGAAACCTATTTTCTGATCAAGGACAAATCATTTTACAAGCATGGATTCGAGAAGTTAGAAAAGCATTGAAATGATTTTATAGCTCTTGATAGTGATTATGTTGATGAATAAAGATGAATTTTGTGAAACGAATGTAGTTTTCTTAGTCCCGGGACTTATTGAACGATGTGTTATTTTTATATAGTGTTCAAATATGGCTGCTACAGGATTTATTTCCTTAACTTCTAGACCTAGACATGCATTTTCATTTGCATTCTGAAAATAGGGAAAAGAATTTTGAGAGTAGTATTATATTTGATGGACAGTGGAAACAACTGCGGCCTTTGAAAAATGCAAAAATCATCTAATGAATTCAGTTTTACTTGCGTTACCATACTTTACGTCAGCAGTCGTCATTGATGGTCAGTGCCTCAGATGTGGCAATTGGAGCCACTTTGTACTCGCGACGCGATAATGTCTTTCAGCCACTGTCTTTTTTCTTCCAAAAACTTAACTGAAGCCAACACTAAGTACGACACATATTATAGAGAATGATTCGCTTTCTATGGTAAGGTAATTTCAACATAATGTCGAGGGACAAGTTTTCACAATATATACAGATTATCGCCCTTTAATATTTTTGTTTAGAAAAAAAATCAGATTCTACATCACCTAGCCTGTTTAGGCAACGAATCATATTTCCCAATTCAATACAGACATACAATATGTTCCTGGACCAGAAAATATTGTGGCAGATACATTGTCACAAATTACTGCTATTAATAAGCTGGATGTAATAGGTTTTTCACAGATTGCTGAATTTCAACATAGAGATCCGGCACTGAGTCGTTCTGCCATCCACCGAAATTAGCTCGTTAAAACTACAAAAGATAGAATTTTTCCCTGGGCTAACTGTATAATGTGATGTAAATGGTGATGTCTTTTTTCCAGCCAACTCTCTAGAGCAGTAGTTGATTCTGTGGAGTTTCATCCAGGTATACAACCACCCTTATACTTTCTTGTTTTGTTTGGCCTTGTGTGTCAAAGGGTTATGTTGCCTAGACTTGTGCTTGCATCGATTGCCAAAAGTTCAGGTTATACAACATACTAATAGTCCAGTGCAGTCGTTCATTGTACTCAGTCAGTGTTTTGAGCATGTGCATTTGGATATAGTTGGGCCTCTGCCACCCTTGGAAGGCAACTACTACCGTTTAACCCTTATTGACCAATTTTCTAAATGTCCGGAAGCAATACCAATGAAATATATTTCAGCAGAAACTCACTTGAATAATTTTCACCCATTGGAGTGCTAGGTTTGGAGTTTGCATCACTGAGTATCGATCAGGGCCTACAATTTGGGTCCATGTTCATTACTCTTAATAAACTTTTAGGTGTTCACTGAACTCGGACTACTCCATGCCACCCTGTTCCAAATGGATTACTTGAGAAATTTTAGGGATCACTAAAATGGATATTGATTTGCCATAATAGTGTCCAGTGGATGGTGAATCTTCCAACTGTACTTCTCAGTCTTCGATCAACATAAAGGGGAGATTTGAGAGGAACTTGCTTGGAGATGGTGTACGGAACTACTATTTGCCTTCCCACAGAATTGCTGAAACCCACCCACATTTCTAATTGTGTTGACCCAATTTCATTCAAGCAGAAATTGTGTGATGCAATGAGAGATGTCATCAGTGTCCAATCAACTCATTAGTGCACCCAGTTTTAGAGTTGTGCACTCTTGTAGTGAGGCATGATGTACTGAAACCACCATTGACTTGCCTGTATGATGGCCCATTTAAAGTAATAAAAAGGTAATAAAAATTTTAAGCTTCTCATTAAGGGAAGGTAATCAGTGATTGGTATGGATCGCCTGAAATGAGCATTTTTAGCTCCAGATAGTCCAGCATCAGTTTCCATTTCTCTTACTGTAAATCCATTGGGCACTATGGCTGAAATACCTTTTTCATAAATAAATTTTGGCCAACAAAATAGCATCAAGTGTATACTACTCGTTCTGGCAGAAAAGTCAAGTTTAACCCGAGGTATCTCTGACTGTGTGCCTCTGGCACATGGAGGAAGGGGTATTTTGGTGGAAATCCTCATTGCAACTGAGTATCAACATTCATCTTTACTACACACTATGCATAGGTACCATAGCACAAGGATAAAATCTTGCACTTTTTCGCCGAGATTTACTACTTGCTTCTAAATTTTTTTCTTATTTTTTGCCTGTTTGTGGCTGGTGGCTGGTGTCTGGCATCGCTTATGTGTGTCTTTAATTTAATGTTTAAATATTCAGCCTCTTGCAAGATTGCATTTCGCCTTTTTTTAAGCTGTTTTACCTCTTAGCTAAAGTTTTTGATTCTTAGGCCTTTCTAATGACTTTCTGATGCAGTGTAATAGCGATGAAACATTGCCCTAAGTATCTCCTGGTGCATGAAATAATAGAAATATTTTATAAATACTTTAAACGTATTAATTTTGTTTTTTTTTGAAGTTAATTTAAAATATCTTTCAGACATGGCTGTATAAACACTGTAAAAATGCCACGTTTATCTGAACCATTGTATAACAGTTAGTGAATGTTACTAAGTGTTTGTTAAGTAACATTCACTAACTGTTATCCGTATGTAAGCCATTTTTGAATCTTAAAGGGCTCTTGCATAGTTTAACGAATTTAATGTTCATGATTGATCAAATTTGTCTTAAGAATACTGAATGTAAATGTAACTATGCTTATCGGGTTATTCTTATTTACACATAGTTGTATTTTGATATGAAGAAAAAGCTATTTCCATATCACTTTTGAAATGAAAAATTATTGCAGATGATATTGCAGTGATGCTATTTTACTTTAAAACATTACTGGAAAGGTAAGCATAAATTTCAAATGGGAACGGCAAGAAAAAGAGAAAAAAATTTCAATTAAAAAATGTACAGAGCTTCCAGGCTGGAAAAATATTAACCACTATTCTCATTTAGTTTTGCTGTATATGCCACCATTCGCTAAGTGTATGACGCTGTTGAATTGCGTGTGTTTTTATCCCACGATTATCCCCATATGTAATAAAAATTGAGCCATTTTCATGTAAAAATCCTTCATTAGGACATTCTTCTTCCTAGGCAGGTAGCCTTCTTTTGCTCTGCTGTATTCGGGCAAATAAAGCAACAGTATAAATTATGAAAAGAAATACTGATAGAAATCTTAGTTACTTTTTGTTAACTATAATATTTCTGTGAATGTTCAATGGAAATTTATTGAAAGACAGATTTCAAATTTCTATTTCTTTTCTACATATTAATACATTTTCCTGCTAACTTCTACTATTCAGAGATTGATTTCATTGTTTGTCAAGTGAAAATATTTTTTCCTTTTGCTAATTTTTATTGGAAGAATCACTAAGTGGAGAGCTGTTGGCTGTTTAGATACATGGAAGTCAGTTGTGGAAATAAGAGGACTGTTGAATTTCGATGTGGTTACTTTCCCCTGTTTCACTTAAGTATTAGAAAGTAACTCCCAGGTGTACCATACCAATGGAAGGATCGATTGACGATTCGATATCGATTCTATGCCATTTTAAGTTAACCTAATCTAACCTCTTCAGTAATGAGTGAAGGTTTAGTTTAAAATCTGATTTGAAAATTTTTAGCAACATTGAGAAATATGACATATTATAGTGAATGTATGTTGCAGAGACATAAGGCTTTTTTGAAAGTGCATGTAGATCCATATCTGAGGAAATATGATCAAAATTTCAAAAACTAAAGCTTTGAGTGAAATAATCTGGCCATCCAAATCTCTGATTAGAAACTCATTAAGAATGGACTCTTCCAAACCCTTATTAATTGTTTTCTTGAGAAGGAATGTATTAATCTATGAGTAAAGGGAAATAACATTAAATGTTGTCATATATGCATTGATTTCCGAGATTAACTTTTTTGCTGAAGTTTTGTTGTTGCATATTTAAGTTTTATTTGTTTGCGATATAATACATGTAAAGAGAGGGCAAAGGAAATATTAACAATGCCAAAATAATTTGTTAATAGGAATCAAATCGTGCAAATTTAGTGAATAGTATTAAGCCATAATTAATAAAAGTTTTGGAATTATCTGAAAATACACATAGCGAAGGAGGATAATTTCTTTGAGCAGTGTTCAGTCAACCTTTTTGCAAGCAAATTGCTGCTTATAGTGAAACATATGAGCAGGGTTTACCTTTTCTCCCCCCCTTTCTTAGCACAGCCTAGATATGAAGGTCTTCTCCTCCAATCACATAAAGAATAAAACAGAATCTAGATGTATGGAAGAGGTATGTGTTGGTGTAAAGTATAAAATTTGGCTCCTCCCCCCCAAAAAAAAAATTCAGACATTATGTTAAAAGCTATCGGTTTTGTAGGTGCCCAACAAGTTTCTATTTTCTATGAGCTATAAAATATACGAGAAATGAAGACAGAGATAGTTTCAAAACTTCTAACTAAATAGGAAGAACTGATGAAAATAAACACTCGCATAAGAATATCCCCTTTTCTGAAGGATCTCTGAGAGTTGTCTTCAGACTTAATAGAATGTATATAAAGTTAGAGCCAGTTTAAGCTTTTTGGGGTTATATACTATGTAAGCTCTCTGCTTACATAAGGAAACCACAAGATGTAATGAAAAACCAGAAAGAGCTGGCAGCTATGCATTATTTAATAAGTTCCATTAATTCAAAAAATTTATTTTTTGCAAGGAAACACTTTCTTTGGAAAAGGCTAAAAATGAAAACTGCGAAATTTATTATCTACCAGGAAATCATAAGATGAAAAATCAGCTATGCATTATTTAAGCAGCTTACATAGTTTCATTTCTGCACCCCCTAGTGATTGTTAGTATAATTTATCTTACTAAGTTATTTGATCTAAATTGTCTCAAGAGGGATTACTACCTTTTCATATCGGTTTTTATCAACACATGGTGCTGCAAGTATTGAATGATAAAGCATGAAATATGTAAGACTTACAAGACCTTGGTTACTATAGCAAGAGTGTGTTACTTTGCCAGTAGTACTTTGGCTGGAAAATAAGTAGCTATAAAGCACTTAATTCATCCTCTCAGTTGAACAAAGAGTTCCTGACATTTCTACCTTTTCAGCATCTGTGACTCAAGACTGCATGGTGTATTCTGTTCAGGAATAGAATAGACACTTCTGTTTTGAGTGGGAAATATCTATGAAAAATGTACTGCAGTAGCAGTTCCTGTTCACAAAGGTTTATTAATTACACTGGATTGCCTTAATCTTGCAGAAATTTTTTATCATTGTGTGAAAGAGAATGCTTGCTAAAAATACAAGATTTTAAAATTTTTCAGTTATTACATTGCTATGTATGAATGATGTAAATAACAATGATGTACATATGAATGATGTAAATAATAATGAACTATAAAATGTTTATATTATATCTAGGCATATAGCACATGCATATATCTGCATTGTATGTATGTACATAAATATAAAACAAAGAACTTAATATATATGAAATTTACTTACGCATATTATAAAATATATAACACACCTAGCTTTATTTTTCCATTCTAAAGAGGATAAATTAGTATTAAATCTTGTTAGTATGTGAAATCATCTAACGTATCTGCATGCACAAACAAAAAAAATATACTGAATGGAGTATCATTTGCAGCAATATCAAGATATCGCCTAAGTCTAACATGCATTTTATTGTTAAAACATTACAAGGAAGTATATTATTTGCATAACACAAACTGAAAATAATTCTGCAGTATACTATACACGTTCTGGTTTGAATAAAAACTATCTAAAGTGTTGGAACGAACAACTAGTTTGAAGTTTTGACTTGGCACTGAAATTTTCAAAATTAAGTTCCATTTCCACATATCAGGTTTATACGCTACACCTATTAATTGAGGTGAAGAATATATAAATATAGATTTCAAGACACAAGAAGCTTGAGTTCATAAATTAAGAGAGATAATATATGATCAAATCTTGTAGACTGAATCATATTACACCATAATCATAAGCTTCATAATATTGATCGTATAAGTCGTATATTGTTAACTGTGAGTATATTCTGAATAATTCTTCAAGTTTAAAAAGGAAAATTTTAATATTTTTTTTAGGAAAATAAAATCTTTAAAAAATTATCGATCTCATCTTTTCATCATGTAACTCTGATTATATACTGAGGTGGTTTATTGCTGCGGGGAACAATGTGTAACACAGTTTCTGTTATATTCAATTTTTCAGCTGCTCTGGAGTTTAAAACTCTGCTGATTTCAAAATTGTAATTAGTTTTCTTCTACCATGTCAAGTTTTTTCTCTGCACCTTATGTGAATGTGACCATTCTCCTCGGCATCGATCATGGCTCATAGGAAAGTATTGCTCTCCTATTGGCTGACATAAACCCTCAAATGATGACGTAGGAGCCAGCGACAAGTGCATATTTGTCTAGACTACTTCAGTTACACCTCAGATATTGTTCTGAGATGTGTGCCGCTCTGAGATAGTGAAGCGCATACGTATGTGGAGTCCGATTTGCTTGTATACATGGTTATCAGTGTTTCAGTTTTTATTTATATATGAATTGAAACGTTTACTTATGTCTGCCTTTGGCAGTTCGCGTCGTAATGCTTAAACAGCCGGATTCGTTTTGTTACATATCTGACAGTTTTACTGCTCCCAGTCAAAAGACAAACATTGTGCATTTGTCAGGGAAGCCTCTTTTGCTTTTTCTTAAAAGTGAAAATATGTGATGAAGATGAATCATGGGCTCCTCACAAAGTGTGCAACCATCGTGACTAGAGTTTATGGATGTGGATAACGGAAACACATTCTAAATTTCCATTTGGTACACCTGTTGTTACGATTTGGTACATATGTAAATAATTTTATTGAAACTATATGTGAAACTTTATTTATCTTTTGCAAAATGATACATGAAATGTTTGGAAAACAAATCTGTGCCAAAAAATAAGGTTATGGGGCAAGTCTATTCAACATTCAGGTAAATGACTCTCTCTCTAGATCGGCGAGATATCGCCAAGCTGGCGATGATATTGGCCGGCATCAGCCAAGGTCGCCAAACTTGGCAATATTTTGGTCCGAATCGTGTATAACGTAGTTGATACCTGTGTTTAACTACAACCGTATTCGCCTTTTTCATGTAACTGTAATCGCATATGCCTTCCAGTAATTTCGAGAAAAGGCAAGTACTGGAAATTTTCCGCCTGCCAGGGAAAAGCTGTTAAGACTGGAGAGAGCATCAGTTTCAGTTTTTTACTTACATCTCCATGCGAGATTCGCACTTTCCATTGCGTTCTGTTTAATGTTCTTGGTAGATTAAAGTCATAACTGCTGATTGTGCTGTGACGTACCGATAGTAGTTGTACGGGTAGTTTTGTACAAAGCTCCAGAACTTTAAAGTTTTTCTTTGTGCAAAATAAATTTTATCAAGCTAACATTGGTTCATTGTGCACTCAATCCATTACGAACCCCTGTGCACGGAACTATTTTTGGGAGAAGTAGAATGCCGGTGATAACAGCGATGGAGGAACTATTAAAACAGTTCGTGGCAGCTTTTGGTGCATTCAAAGAAGAGATGAAAACGCGCCAAGGAACGGTGAAAGGGGCCATCAAGTCAGTTCAAGAAAATATCGAAGCACGCCAAGAGGAAATAAAAGAGAAATTACTGCCATGATAGAAAGCAAATTCGAGACTATGGAGGGTACAGTAGACACGGTTGAAAATAAAGTTGCAGGAACTGAAGAAAAAGTTTCTGCTGTCAAAAACACATCGAACAAATAGTTTTTGCTGCGGTGCCAATCTTGCAATGCATGTGCGGGCCAGGAAGAAACGCAACCGAGGGAAGCTGCAACGTTACGATGTAGGGGCGTCTTTTGAACTTATGGCCTTTGGCATCCCGCGAGCTCGGCCGTGAACTGCTGGTGGCAACAAATCATATCCTCGTTGTCATTTGTTGCTTCACAAAGTGGTCTGAAGCGTATTCTGTCCTTGACCAAGAGGCTGTCACGGTAGCAGAGATAATTGGATTTCTAAGTTTTGAATGCGTCTTCAGTTACACTCCAAACAAGGAAGAAATTTTATTTCGGCTGTAATTAAAGAACTCTGCAAACTACTCGGCATAGGCAAAACCCAATCGAGAACTTTACATTCACAGTCGGCACTGTAGAGAAGTTACCGAAACAGCTTAGCAATCTTTTGCTGATGTTTTCCAGAAACCAAGAGGACTGGGACCAGAAGTTACATCTCTTCTTACGTCGAGGAGACTGCTGGCTGTTCCCCATCCCAGAGGCTCTTCTGTCGGGACCTTCGTCTGCCTTGTGATATATTGTTTGTTCGCACTTCGGATGCTATTTTATCGCCTGAGGAGTAATCTCAATATCTGCAGGCACGGTTTGAAGTGATGCGTAGTTTTCCGCCAGAGCGAGTCAGTTTAGGACTGAGATGATGAAGACCCCATACGACACGAGAGCTACAGGACATCGATACAACGAAGGTGACAAGGTGTGGTTATGGATTCCTATTCGACCGAAAGGACTTTCTCATAAACTACATCTATCTTGGAACGGTCTTTTTACAGTCCTAAACAAGATAAATGACGTCATAGTTTGGATCCGTAAGTCATCAAATTCTAAGCCTAAAGTCGTCTATTACGACAGACTAGCCCCTTACTATGGCCATAGTACGCAGTTCCCATTGTGTATGTGATGTGAATAATAAACTAAGAGCATCGCCCTATTATTATTGGGCCATATAAAAAGTCTCCGATGTTTTGGTACATTTTTTAACAAAAATTTTTTTATTGAAAATCAATTTTGATCAAGTACATATTGACCATTATTATCTATGACCTTTTGCCATTTTTCGGGTAGCTTCATAATTCCATCAGTGTAGAACTTCTGTGGTTTATCGTTGAAAAACTTGGCCAAGCAGCGCTTCAGTCGGCCAATTTTACCATCAAAAGAATTTTGCACAGACCAAAACACATGGTAGTCAGGCAGTGCAAGGTCCAGGCTATACGGTGGATGCATCAAAACTTCCCAACCAAGTTCCATCAATTTGTTCGGAGTCATCAAATATGTATTATGGCCGCGCATTGTCATGATGGAATACAACTCCCTTTCTGTTGGCCAATTCTGGTCGCTCTTTCTAGATTGCTGTAATGATTCGCTTCAAAAATGGTTCGATTTCGTTGCATTTCATCAGCATTTCACTGATGGTAATTTGCTCAATCAAATTCCTTTGCTTTAATTCATGTGGCACCCAAACATCGAACTTCTTTTTATAATCTGCTCTTTTTAAATAACTCCAAACTATCATGTGGTTGATGTTTAGTGCCTCCGCTATTTCCTGACAGTCTGCGTGCCGGTCTTGCTCAAGCAGTTGCAAAATTTCATCCCGCTCTGGTGTAATGTCCAGGGATTGTACTGCTCGGGATGTGCAGTCGTTGGAAAGGGGACAATGTTACTAATTTTCTATATATGTAAATACTTTTAGTGAAATTATATGTGAAATAGTAGTACCTTTTGCATAATGTAATATGAAACGCTTGAGAAATATAAGTTCTGCCGGAAAAATAAGTTTACTGGGCCAAGTCTATTTAACATTGAGGTAAATGGCTATCTCGCGAAATTGGCGAGATATCGTCAAGATAGCGTGGTTTTTAAAGACTAGTTTTTGTTGCTAAATTTATCAGGACTGAGTGTTCTGTGAAACATGGTAAAGTCTGTACTACGGTTCTTCTTCTCAGGTCCTGAACTGGAACAGTGAGCTGATGAAATGTAAGCTTTGTTCTGATGTAACTGCTGGGCTGGATAATAACTGCACGTGAAGGGATTTGAAATCCTCTTTTATTAAATCACTATTAATTACACACTTCCCAACTCGGGAGAGATACAGAAAATAAAAGACCGCACTTGGGTCGAACTTAACAATCAAATAAAATTATCTAAATTAAAATAGAACTTAAATCAAATTTTGCTCACAGAGCGATTCGCGGAGATTGGCCTCTACCAAAAAGGGTGCGTAGCAAGATATACTAATACTAGCGCACTTCAAATTGTTTTACAATGCAATCACGTAGTAAGAACCATGGCTTATAAATTTAAACTGCTAGCTGGTCAGACGAACGTTGAGCCGAGTGGCCGTGATCTGAGACTAAAGCTCTCTCACGCTAAGAGGTTTCTACCTCTGGCTTAAATAGTACTTCGCTGTACTTCGAAATTAGCATAAGCTGAAACCGCGCGCTTCTTCTGACGGGAAGTTGAAGCAGAGAGGAGATAGACAGATTTAAATTAAAATAAAACTTGGTTAGTTTAACTAAAACCTTACAAATTCAGTGAGAAATCGCCAAAAGTAGCCAAAGTTCGCGACCATATGGTGCTATTGCATGTCTACCTTATAACTTATATTATTTTCGGTGGACGCTTGTCGTCTACCACTGTGCTTTGGTTCATTTTTCTGTGCGAGAGTAACGTTTAAAATCCCTCTGGATTGACCGGGGGTGGCGCCGCCTCGGATCGCCTGTGGAGGTTGGGGCATTTATAAACCGTGTAAGGTGGCCTTGAGCATACCAGGTCTGAGAACCGCTTCTTCTGATGCTCTGTTCTGTTGAAGTAATTGATACTATAATTGATCGAATATTTAACTGCAGCAGTATCCTGCCCTTATATGGAACTAACCACATAGGTCTTCTAGTAATTTCGAGAAAAAGAAATTGTTGGAAATTTTTTAACTGTCGGGATAAAACTAAACAAGACCGGAGTGAATATCCGTTTTCAGTGTTTTAGTTCAGTTAGACCTCCATGCGAGTTTTGCTCTTTACATGCGCACTGCATGCCGTTCTGTTTAACCTTTTGAAATCGAGGATTTCACTCCTGTAAGATCCTTAAAAAGAACGCGGTTTTTCGTACGTTATGCTTTCCCCCCTTTTGTGAAGTCCCTTGCTGTTGTCAACAATGGCGCTTTTAGGCAGTTTGATTCATCCTTGAAAGAGAGGCTTTCCTTTATAAAAAGAAGGGAAATGTAAGGATCATTATCTAAATTGTTTGGATGGTTTTACTTATGAAGGGAGAATATAAAGGTGCAATTGATTCAAAATCAGACTACTCAGTGATACACGGAAGAAAATGTATATGTGTGTTTATATCTATATATAGATATATACATATTCTCTCTCTCTCTATATATATATATGTATATATAAAAAGTTTTTCTATTATTCCATATTATAGCCAATGCCTTTCTTGAAAGTGTATGAGATTTTTAATAATGGTTTTAATTTGTCTTACTAAATTAAGTGCCTTTATAAAGGGATAACAAATATTAATTGTATTAATCTTTTGAAGTTATGTTATAAACTACCTCCGTATCTGTTATTTTAGAGATATTTTTAATTTATAAGGTCTCTGTCTAATATTTAATGCATGTAAAATGTTTCCATAGATATCATGGACATATATTTTCTAGTAAAGACAAACATTATTTATTGTCATATATCCTTGTACTGTTTAATTTGTTTTGCTGTATATTTTATTGAAATTATTCAAATTCTTTAAAATTTTCTCCATGGAAGAAACAATTAAAAAAATAAAAAGTTATCGCTACATAAATGATTAAAATCTTTAACTATATGGAAATGTTAAAATTTGAATTGCAGAAAAATTAAAATTTTGCCTAAATAAATATTAAAAATTTGCTTGAAAACGTAATGCTTAAGAGCGAAAATGACAACTTAAAATGTGCAGTGTTTAGTTCAAATATGACTTGCTCTATACATTGTTCGTATATTTTGAATTGCAAAATTTTATAGCAAAAAGCTTTCAAATCGGAAGGAGAAATTTGTGCGGTGCATATAGTTTTCGAAAGAATGGGAAGCATTTGCAGGATCATCGCAATTGATGTTATTTTCGAATTCTGAAGCTGCAAGAATGAAAAGGGAGTTATAGGGAAAACCGGATCCTTAACACAAAGACCTTTGAAAGAATTAAGTGATTAAGACTCCAGCGACATCAAACTCACAGTTCACCCTACCTTTTCAACTGAGAAAACGGAGAAAAAGACATGACCACTAAAGTGCACAAGGTCAAAATAATAAGCATTCCGTTCCCAAAAGGTTAACGTTCTTAGCAGTTTTAAGTCGTAAGTGCTGATTGTGTTTTGTCATACTGTGAAGAGCTTTGCGGGTACTTTTGCAGAAAATTCTCAAACTGTTAAGAGTTTCTTTTGTAAAAACAGATTTTATGAAGCTATCATTCTTTCTGCGTGCGTTCAATTCATTATAAACCCGTCCACAAGCAACACTAGGAATTGGCGAGGGCCCAAAGGTTACTCAAGCGATTATTACTTTTCTATACTGAAAACATCATAACAAGAAAAAGAAATGTAAAATAGAATATGCTACTTGCTGTCTGCTATACGCTCACTCACCTGAACTCCCAGTGTTAGTTTTCAAAGAACAATCCTCTTTGGAAATACAGAAATAGGATTTTAGTAAATATCGAATTCATCCCAACGACGAAGATTTTGAAACTGGAGATGATTCCGTTCGTAAGGGATTTAACCAGCATGATTTGAATGATTTGGGACTATCCCAAAAAGCTTCTGAGCTGTTAGCATTAAGAATGCGTGAGAAAAACTTGCTTGAAGAAAGCTAAATTATCCTTGTTGTTATTGTGTCCATTATCACATGGAACAATGGTCGCCAGAGTCTACTCCGAAGAGAGGTTGGACTTATATTTTCCACCCCCAATTTTGAGGGAGAGCACCCCGGGGGGATCAGCGGGTCTCCCATCCCTCTCCTCTCCCACCAATCCACACAAGAGGTCTTTCAGCTCGCCGCATATTTAGAGTGCCGCCATGCCGCACCGACACGATACATTTACAAACACCCATGTCTTCTCCGGGATTCGAACTCGGGCTGTTCGGTACCGTAGTAGGCTCCCTAACCACTATACCGTCTGGGCGACTAAGTTATCCTTCTTTCGATCAAGAGAAAGTGCTATAACGGTATTCAGTGGCAACTGTTCATCGATAGTCAAAGAGAAGCTTGAAGTGTGTCTTCCTTCTGAAGGGAAATTTATTTGGTGCAGTACATTCAGTTCGTTTGTGTGAAGAATATGAAGACATAAAGAGTCATTGATTTGTTGCAGTATCACATGCACCAATGGATCATCTGTGTTGACTTTAAAATGGTTTGCCCAGCACGCGCATATACCAGATATCCGTGTTTTTTGTGCATGTGGGACAACACAGCTCGTGAGAAGCATTGGGTGCAGTAGAATTGGCCGCCAAGATCTGACCTGGTACAAACATTCTACATCAGCCACTTGACGATGAAAAAACATATTTACACCTTTGCATATAAAACTGGGCCTTGTGAAGCAATTTATTAAAAGCTTTGCCAATTGAAAAAGACTATTTCAAATAGCTTATTTCGTCATTTCATAGCCTCTCACTTAGAAAGATAAAGGCCTGTGTGCTTGATGATCCACAGATACGGCTGGTCTTTAAAGATGAACATTTCATCGCAACAATGACAGAACTTCAAAAGAATCTTTGGTTGGGATTCATAAATATTGTTCGAAGACTTTTCGAAAACACACGAGTACAGAATTACAGCGAAATTGTCCAGCAACTTTTGAAGAGCTTCAAAATGCTTGGTTACAACATGAGCATCAAACTGCAATTTTTACATAGCCATCTTGATCACTCCCCGAAAAATCTTGGTGCAGTGAGTGATGAGCAGGGTAAGCGATTCCAGTAAGATCTGAAGGTCATGGAGGCTCAGTACCGAGGTAGATGGGGTGTACATATAATGGCTGACTATTGTTGGAGCATCAGCGAGAATGTACGCAAATTAAACACTCCAGAAAAGCCACAAGTGGAAAAGTTTTTCCTTAATATGTATGTTTACCGCTTTGGTAAAAATAAAAATTTTATTATTTATATGGACAAAATTTAACTTGAAGTAACTTGTTTTTGTATGATCAAAACTACTCTTTGTGATCAATATATTTGGTAAGTTTTCCCTTTATTTTCCTTTTATATGCGTATTTTGCACGATTTTTGAGATAAAGAGAGGGTGTTTTACAGCTTAAAAAGTCGACGTGATAGCAAGAACCAAGATTAATTTTGGATTTAGAGGCCAAAAGTTAGAAAAAAATAAGTGACAGATATAAGATAACGAAATTACTGTTCCCCAATTTAATTTGTAGACAGGAAGCAAAATAAAATGTTTTTAACGCTTATTATGCTTTTTCTAAGCGCATAATTAACGCGGTATGATTTTTTGATTATAGTTAAACTTTCCGAATATTCTGTGCATCATAAATTAAAAAATAAGATAAAATCCATGTTCCACGTTAAAAATTCATATAAAAATTGTTCTGATTATAATTATTGGAGTCATAACGTAAATTTTTTCCATTATATTACAAAACGTTGAAAAAGTAAAAACGTTTAGTCTCATGTCATTGCTATAATAATGATTAAAGCAATTTAAATTTCTATAAAATATGAGGATTCAGTTTTCAATTTCGCAGACTTTATATTATTATTATTAAAACACAGAAATAATTAGAATATGGCATTATAATACTTTTTATTTCATTTCCTTTTTCTGTTGTTCGAAGAAAAAGGAACGACAAATGTAAAATACAAAAGTAATTAAGAGCTACTCTGAATCATACATTTTTTCCAGGGTTTTTAGAATTAATATAATATTCATAAAAGTAACGAATGAAAAGTAGAATGATGTTGGTAGTTTTTTTAGTACATTTGGCTTCGTATAATTTTCTTAAAAATAACGTGTGGAAAATACAGTAAGGTGTCGACAATATCTTCAGTTCTTTTTATTTGTGTAATTTTCGTAAAACTAACATGCAAAAAATACCGTACTTTTATTTCGCCAAAATTATACCTATATTTTTGGAGGCGTGCTGCCTGGGTTAGTGTCTGATTTTCATGTCTATTACACAGCAAATTCACATGCTAACAATATCGTTCCAATTCTTCCTTCAGAAATTTTTGCTTGCATAAAGAAACTCAAGTGCAGAAAAAGTCCAGGAATTGATCTCATCTTCAAGAGTATGATTAAGCTATTTCCTTTCAAACTGGTATTCAGGCTTATGAATATCTTTAATGTAATCCTGAGATGGCAATACTTCCCGGAACCATGCAAGACGGCTACAATAATTCCATTAAAATCCTTCCCTGAATAAAATCATGAAAGCAGTTATACTCACCAGAATCCACGATCTTGTGGTAGAGAATAATTTTCTCATACGATATCAATTTGGATTCCGGAAGAAATCTATCCGCCTTTAATCAGTTAAACAGGGTGCTTGAAATGGTTTCGGAAGGTATGCAAGCCAAGAAGGTCACAAGTGGCCTTTTCTCGAAGTAGTCACAAGTGGCCTTTTTCTCGGCTTTCGATCGTATTTGGCTGGACGCATTCAACTATAAAATACACAATCGGGGCTTCCCAATTTACATTTCCAACATAGTTAAGTCTTAGCTGACTGGTAGGCACTTTGTCATTCACATCTCAAGACACTGGGGGAAAATAAAAGGACAGTTTTGTATCTCCCGTTCTACTGGGCCGATTGACTAAATTCAAATTGCGTTTTTAATGTCTCCAAAGCGCGACTCAGGATATATATTAGATTTATACATAGCATTGTTCTAACATAGGTATTTTGACAGAAAATGGGTATTTTTCTGAAATACCAATTTTTTTCCATATTTCGATTCTACGACTCAAATTACGCCTAAATATTAGATTTTGTAAAATTTGGTGCAAAATTTACGGAAAAATTCAAAAATTTAACTTGGCGAATTTTTTCAGATTGCGAAAAATTTCAGATGGCGAATTTTTTCAGATTTTTCAGATTGCGACTGAAAAATTTCAATCTGAATTTTTTCAGATTGAAATTTTTCAGATTTTTTTTAGATTTTTTTCAGATTTAGAGTCACTTTGCACCAAGAGTAAATTCACTTGGCAAACTTAATTCATGACGACCTATTTTCCTATCCCTTCCATTGTGCAGGAGCGGAAAAAAATTCACATCATTCCTACCTTTTTACATTGCGGATGAGCGGAAAAAAAGTCACGACGTTCCTACTTTCAAATAATTTTAACAAAGTGCGTAAACCACATTTTCGTTATTATCGCTTTCAACAAATACGCCAAATTTCAAAACGCGCCAATATCACGTATGACTTCGGAAATTTTAAATAAAAGCTATAATATTTTGCAGGTATGCTTAGAAATACATTTACTTTAATAGATGATTGTAAAAATTTTATAGACTATAATTCAAAATTTTTTTTCAAAAATTTATAAAAATGATTTCTTTATAAAAATTATTTAAAAATACAAATTTAAAAAATAAATCATAAAAAATGGGTAAATTTTATTTAGAATTAACCTAAATTTCGAGCTGTGTAGGAAGGAATCAAATAAGAATCATAAAAAAAAGAGATATTAATAAATACATAATAAATTGAATTACACTGGTGTGCAAAACTTAAGCAACAGCAGGGTTTTTTGCCATAACACCACGAGAAATCAACTGAGAGACATAAAATGCAGAAATGAAGGAGAGTATTATGTACGTAAAGGATGACGAAAACATCGGAGCTTAAAAGAAACGGTACGGAATGGAACCATACATACGGTATGGAATCAAGCAAAAACAAGCTTTATTGAACGCATAGTATCGTGACTCATGATTGTCTATCCAAGAGAAAGAACCACAAGCGGATGTTCCTTAATATGGGATATGCCCTCCCCTTACTGCAATAGTTGCTTTGCACCGTCTCCGCATACTCACAACCAGCTGGTGCAACATTTCTTGCAGTAGGAGTGCCCATTCCTCAATCAGCATCTATTTGAGTTGTTGGGTGTTCTCCGGAGGATGTAAGCATGCTGCAATGCATCTCCCCAAAGCATCCCACACATGTTCGATGGAATTTAAATCTGGGGAGTACGCTGGCCAATCCATTCGAGAGATATCTTCACTTTCCAGTAGCTCCTAAACAGCAAGAGTAAGATGTGGCCGTGCATTGTATTCCATAAAAATTAAGTCTGGGCCAATGGCACCTCGGAACAGATGCACATGGGGAAGGAGTACCTCCTCACAATAGCGTTCCCAGGTAACAGACCATCTGTCGAAAACGTGGAGCTCAGTTCGCCCATTCAGCATAATGCGTCCCCAGACAAGAACTCCAGGACCACCGTTACAGTGTCTTGCCTTGATGTTACTAGGATAAAACCAGGTCCCGACCTCTCTCCATATCAAAATGCGTTGAGAATCGCTTCTGGTACTGAACCGACTCTCATCCATAAAGAGGACACGACTCCATTGATCAGTTGTCCAGTTTTTGTGCTCTCTGCACCACTGTAAATGGTAGCATCGGTGCCAACTTTC
>KK114246.1:377904-422357 GCA_000611955.2 Stegodyphus mimosarum | reverse complement strand
TAAGGCGGCGACGCGGCGTCTGGGTACTTAAGTTATCTTGCAAACACTGACGCCGGCGGATAGACATCAATGTCGAACGTTCAATTGAAAATCGAGGAGCGCGTTGTATTTATTATTTTAAATGCTACTTCCATATCATTTATAGGTACATAACAGTTTTGCATTGCCACTTTTTTCAAAAAATAGTTATAATAAAACTACAATAGTATTTTGTATAATTTTTTTTGTATTTATATTTGTACGTAGTGTGTATACTAATTTTAAAATTTTATTTATAATGATTGAAAAATATCAGATCTTTGCGACCCTCTGGGGGTCGCGACCCACAGTTTAAGAAGCCCTGGTATAGATCATACTGTTGTCACTTCTGATTGGCTGGCTCTACTATCTGTTCGTTTTAATTTTTCTAATGCAGTTCCAGAAAGAATTGTCTTCCAGTCCGGAAGTATATATATTGTCTTGCCGGATTTCTGATTTATGTTTGCTAATAAAAGTTTTAATTTTTCAGTTGAGTCTGTTGCTTTGGGGCTTCGTGTCAGGATTCCAAGTCCGGTTAAAGTGTTTTCTCATTCTGTTCATTTTCTGGGTAATATTCCTGATGTGAGTGGGAAATTTTTATCTGTGACATTTTTCACTGGGGAATCTTTCGGTTTGGTGATATCCAGTTGAGCGATTATTGGTACATATTCGGATGAAAGGTCATCTGTCACGTCTATGGCCATGGGAGTGTCTATGGTACTTAAGAAAAAGTCCAGGATGTCATATCTGCGACTGATAATATTTGACCTGTAATTTGTCGTGTGCGTAAAGTGGAGATAAACGGGATTATTTAGAATAAAATCGTGAATAATACTGTCATTTTTATTTGTGTTTCGGCATCCCCAATCCAGATGTTTTCCATTTAATTCTCCGCCGACATAAGTAGGGTACTGGTGGTATAGCAGATCGCTGAGATTGGTGTCGGATAGTACATTATCCTGAGTCCACAAAAATAATTTTTCAATACTTTGGAAGATTCACATACTTCACTTTTTCGTACCCTATCGTATTATCCGTACTGAGTAAGCACCAGTTAAAAGAATGTTTTATGTATCTAACAACTTCTCCATGATGCCTTTGTCTGTCCCACCGATATGTGCATTAATTTCCAAACCGCAGCCAGTACTGCGGCGTTGCATGGGTTTGAGTGATGATTACGGTATCTACGTCTTAACTGACCATAAAATTATGGCACTCTGCTGATTGTATATACAGGTTATATACGTTCCATAGTATGATCATGCATTGTGAAAACATTGCATTTGGCGTGCTATTCAAGATGCTGGTTTGGCTGGCCGATGAGTTAGATTTTTTCATTATTTTGCCGTAGATTTTAGACTAGATTCTCAACGCCCAAATCTTTGATCATGGAAAGGATGTAGTTCAAGGCTCGCAAAACGTCCTTTCTTCTCAAAGGTTTTGCTCACTATCAGTTCCCTGCTACTGGAACTCCTCCATGCTGGTGTTATTGATGACTATCAGCATAAGTACGGGTAGTAAAGTGTATACTAATTTTAAAATAAAACTGTAACTGGCAGTATCAGTGCCCTGCGAATTGGCACAAGTGTGGGTCTCGTGCTGGAGTTTCTCACAGTTTTAGACTCGTGTTTCTGCCCACATTCAACACAACAGGGTGGGTATCGACAGGTATACTGGCGTGGGTGAAAGACTGGCATCGAAAACACTGAGTGGTTCCTCTCCGACCTTTGTAGGATTCCACCTTGATCTTCAAATAGATTAGGTATTGTAAATTATATATTGCCCTTGGTTGGTCAGTCTGCAGCAGAGTAATCAGAAAGAGGGGAAATTTGGTGATATCCGGTCCTTTTCTAGTCAACTGATCCGCTTAGATATAGATAAGAATAGGGTTAGGCTAGTGCAAGTCGTTTGTCAGCGAAGTTACTAAGTTTTGCAGGCTTTGATGGCGGGCTTTTTATATCAACTTTAAGATTTCGGTCTTCAGGAAGAATGTGCAAGTGATAAGGAATTTCCTTACTATCAAGGAGAGCTGTGATTTAGCGGTAGATGGATGACTCGAAAACCTTTACCTCAAATTTCCTATCCGCTTTAATCTTGGCTCGAACGTCTGCTAGTTTGGAATTCTTAAAAATGTCAATAAATTGCTTCCAAGTGATAGATGTATTTTTAATCATTATAGAAGAAGCTTTGAACTTTTATCTGGGTAATGAAAATCGTTCGAAATCAAATTCTGAGAAGTTTCATGACTGGCGCTGCTTGAAGTGGTCGACTGGATGACACTTTATTCGGCGTAGTTTCAGCACGTGTGAGGTCAGAATTTGGGTTCACGTCTTCCTGGGAGGAACATCTGATGGGGATTTTCCGATCATTTTTGCAGGAGAGCAAGCTAAAAACTTGGATTTCTTCATTATTAGTTTTTCTTGGTTAGGAGAAGTCTCATCCGGTTAAGAGGATTTATCACTGATGTCCTCATACAGTGGAGCAAACTTGTTCATCGGAAGTTCAGTAGCTGCAGACTTGATAGTAGGTGGGATTAAAGGTTTGGTACTTACGTACTATGACGACTACCTTGGCGACATTTGGAGATAAAAATCTTCATCGGCATTTTTTAGTTTATGTTTATACTAAATTAAATAAAAGAACTTCATCAAAGCAAATTAATTTAAATTCTTTTAAAAATAAAAGCCCCAATTATAAAAGAACAAAAACTTAAAATACTAAAATCCCGAATATATATATATGTATACATATAAAAAAATGATATACCAAATACGAATAGAAAAAATTAATCTTTTTTATTTTTACTACTGTAAATGATAATTAACAATTATTAAACTTACTTCTGAATAAGCTTCAGTGAAAGTTACATAAATAAATTATATTTTTGATACATAATATGCGTACAAATTTTTAAAAAATTGAGAGGCATTTAGTGTTAACTTTAAATAACAGATGGCAGCACAATATAGTTAACTTACTTAAACCTGGTTAAAAGAAAATATTGACGTTAATGATAAGGAAAATGGCGGGAAATAGCTTTCAAAATAGCATCAAAAGGCTTTTCTTCCTTTTTCCGCCAAATAAATTCAGCTAAATAGGTATCCAAATGATGGCGGCTTGTCCCACGTTGTCGCTTGTTCCTCCATTTTGCGGAACCCCACATCCTTTCAACATGTTGCGTATGAGTCTGTGTAGATGGGTCAACAAAATTGTATCGATGATTCACCTTAAAATGTTCAAAACCGGCAGCAATGAGCTCTTCTGTTTGATATCCAGGCCAGGAATCTGACATTATTGTTGAGCCTTCAGCAATATTATTTTGGATTTCATGCATTAATGTTGTCGCTTTCCGGTCTGGAACTCTGACTAGAAATGTTTCTTTTGTTTCTCGGCTGATTCCACCGAAGATCCACTGTTGTGGCATGATATGACCTTGATTATTCTTTCGACGCGTAAAAAGGCTTTCGTCAATTTCGACAATCATTCCGGGCCCTCCAATTTTAATCTTTCCATTATCCTCCAAGTCCTTCACACACACTTCACGCATATAATTATTCCAGTCAATAACCGTCTTATCGAATAAATCCAACTGATGTTTGCACCATTTAATGGACGACTGTTCATATGCCCAAAAGTAAATAAATCTCAAAGCTTTTAAAAATTCAATACGACTGTTTTCAAACCACGTACCAGTTCGAACACCAAACTTTTGTTGACAATTTTTGACATTGCATTTCCAATAAAATCCTGAATTATAAAATTTCATATCATGGCCGTTTTTACAAATGCGTTCTTTAGGTAAAATTCTAGCCTCTCTGAAGAAGTCTATCGCTTCTTCCTCATTTGAAGGAAGTTGAAAAATGTTGATATCCATTCAGAAAAAATATTCGCAAAAAGTTTCACGTGTTTCACCTAAACGTAATAATCGGCGTAAATGTAGCAAAGAAGCTGTGGTAATAGCAAATGCGGGACTAGTGCGAGATAATACTCTTTATTTCAGCGCCCTCTATAACCTATATTAGGGTTAACCTTTTTTCATAGCCGCCCAACCGGTATAGTGGTTAGCGTCGCCGACTGCCGTCCCGAAGGGCTCAGGTTCAAATCCCGCTTATAACCAATGTTAGGCTTAACCTGTATAACATAGAAAGGTCGCCGGATTTGGCGAGATATCTAGGTAGTCGTCATAATACGTAAGTACCAAAGGTTTTTTATTCCGTACTGTGTTCCACCCATATCGCGTGGATTACTGGATTCAGGTTCGGCAGGGTACATTTGGTCAAGCAGGTGAATTTTTGAGACCTTCTTCAGCTGATAGAATTCTTTCACGGTTAAAATTCTCGTAGATTCACATCATCTTTCTCCCTTAAGATTGCTTCCTCGCGATGGAGCTCTTTAATTCTATCAATGTAAAATTCTGCGCATTGCAGCATCGAATCGAAAGCAGATATCATAAATTTTAGGAGAGTAAATAAAAGGTAATTGTAAATAAGGTATCAGAGCTCATAAATATACGTTGGACGAATACGAGGTCACTATTAATTAACAAGGATTTAGTTGTCGCTAGTTTACACAGTACCAAAACTGCGTAACTAAGCCTACATAGTCTAATGCAGTGCTGCTATGGTTAGCTCGTTTAAGCTTCAACGCTGTTTGGCGGCAAATTTCATATTTGGCCTTGACGATAATCCGTTAAAGCCAACAACCCGTAATTTTAACGTCAGAAATCAAGTACATCCTTCAGTACCATCTATTGGCAAGATGTAACAAGTATTTATCTGAAAGATTGCTCTTAAATAATGCAATAAAAAATCAGAATTCTCAATAAAATAATCTTAAAAGCGCAAAGTGCGAAAATGTTTTATATAAACATTGTTTTAAGCACTGACCGAAATTTCTGAGAAATTATTCTTGTATTAGTTGTAGCTGAAAAACATTGAAGCACTGAAATATTGCTACAACTTTAAGAAAGAAGCAGAGTTTCTTGAGCTGTGTCTAATATAATGTAATACAAGTAATTTTTAAATTACTAAATGAAGAAACAAATTCACATGCGTAACAAGTACTCTAATAAGTATATCATTATTAGAATCAGAAAAAGTCACGATTTTAATATTTCTAATTGCTTTAATACATCTGTATACGTCACGACTAGCCATCCCAGTCGGTACTCGGAGAAGGCTGAGAAATACACTGCTCTCCAAAAGTTAAGAAAAGACATGATTTTCAAAGCTCATCATTATAAAAATGTCAGTAACGTTTAAATTCACAGTTCATATGCATGACAGTAACAAAGTTTAAGAAAATATATGTAAAAACAATAGCTACCACTTTTATTTTATAGGAATGAATACTTATATAAGGAGCTGGATGAAAAATGCAAAAACTTTAATTTTTGTTCAAGAGTCTTGATCTTCAGTTGCTATTACAGTTTCTCTGACAATATCCAGGAGAGTCTAATAATGTCCAGGAGAAGTTGTTTGCATGATTCGTTGAGGTGGCGGGCGATCGATGGTTGGAAATGCAGATGTCACAAGCTGATGCTGATAGACGTCTCAATGTCTCTCGTAGTGTTGTCCACCGACTATGGAATCAGTTTAAATCCGAGGATGATTCTATGTCTAGAGGACATGTTCCAGGCAGACCTAGAGTTACAACGTCTGCGGAAGACCGTTATTAGCTCTTTTGGCCCGAAGGAGGAGTAACATCACTGTGCCTCAGCTCATGGCAAATCGCTTAGTGGCTGCAGGAACAACACCAGATTTTCAACTACTACAGTGCGCAGACTTCTGCACAATGCAGGTCTGTATATAAGACAACCAGTTGTTTGTGTCCCCTTGACCCAAGCACACAGAGGTGCCCTTTTATATTGGGCAAGACCAGTCTTCTGGACCAGTCAACAACGGGCGTCTCTTCACAGACGAGTTCAGGTTCACATTGGAGTGTGTTTCAGGTCGTTAGCTGATCTGGAGAGAAAAATGTATCATATACAACCAATCGCACATTGTGGAAAGACACAGTTACAGAGGTGGTGGGATAATGGTTTGCGCTCGGATCTCTCTCGGAGGTCACACTGGCCAGCATGTGCTCCATGGAGTAACTGGTGTGAGATATCGAGACGAGATCCTTGATCAAGGTGTCCGTCCATATGCCGCTGCTATTGGTCCTGGATTTCTTCTGATGGACGACAACGCGCGACCACACCGAGCTCGGATTGGGGAAGAATATGTTGACGGTCACGGTATGGAGCGGATGGAATGGCCAGCTCAATTCCCAGACCTGAATTCGATGAAGCATCTTTGGGACTACCTTGGAAGATAGTTTACTGCTTTAAGTCCTCCTCAAAGATCGTAAGATGAACTTGAACAAGGATTACTATGTGTCTGGTCGTTGCTTCCCATTTCACAGACCGACAACTTAATTGACAGCATGGACCTTCGTTGCTGCCAATGTATTGCAGCTAGGGGTGGACACATTCCTTATTAGAACCCATCATTGTAATGTCACCACCCCATGGTTCCTCAAAAAAACTGTGATATACTGTTTCTCCCAGACTGGATTTCTCTGCCAAGAGTGCAATTTTTTGTAATTCATGTTTGTGTTGAACTTTAGAAACATTCTACGTCGCATTCATTAAAGAACTGTTTAGTGAACATCATAAGATCTGTCTCTGCTTGTCCGCATAACGTAAATTTAGACATGAACCTGGCGAATTCTCGCACAGGCGTGAAGCAATACCCGTACAGAAGAAGGGTGAAAATAACGCTTTATGAATTCCAACTATGGACAGAAAGGCACGTACTTCGTGCTTTACAATAACACCGACAACTTAAACGTTATTGCACAATCAGATTCAAGTCTAAAAAGAATAGTGCTGTATTAGCACGTTAAGTTACGGCTAACTTAGTTTGACTCAACAAACCCAACAGGCGTGACGATTATTTGAAATGGGAAAGGGGCATATTAGCGTAACAGCAAGATCAGAAACGAAACGTGCGCTGGCTAGCGAAAACACGCTCTGAATAAACTCAGAGATTCACCCGTTTGAATACTTGCTTCACTTAACTTTAAACTTACATCTTGGCAAGGAAATGCGAGGGGAAATTGAGGAGTTCAGGAAAGAGAACAAAAATTTGAATAAAAAGGTTAGTTGACCTAAAATAAACCCTACAGTATGTCCTGTAAATTTCTTGTTTCTATGTTGGTTCATTCTCAAATTAGGCACAAAAAACATGATGTTCCTTAACTTTTGGAGAGCAGTGTAAAATACGCTGCGTGCTAGTGCCGTATTTAACATCGCTCTCATTATTTGATGTAAATACCTGGGACGGATTTTATTCGAAGCTTCAATATTTTTGTTGTTGTTAAACAGGATGATTAATATTTCTCAGAGTTTAGTATAATAAGACAGTAAACAAATAAGATTTTTGAAAATTCTTTAGCCGAAAACAGAGGGTAAAAATTTATATTTTATATGTAATATTAAAAAATAAATAAATAATCATATCCACTGTTAACTAGAGACGTTTGCCATAAAAAACAGTTTTTAATTCTTAAAAACTACTTTACAAGGAAGCACTGCGAACTGTAAAACAAATTGTTCCTACAAATCTACTAACAAACATATTGCACAATGTGGGGGATTGGCCAAAGAAATCGGTCTTGGCAAGAAAAATTTGTTGGCCCTAAGGCCTCATATGAAATGTCTTATACATATAAGTTATCATCATCATCACAAAAGATAATTTTATAAAATAAAAATATATCTTTGCAGAAAAGTAACACTTTATTCATATATATATATTTATATACACTCTTAGACAAAAAAAAAACGACGCATCACGACGCACCGAGATGATATAAAGCAAATTGGACACAAATTGACATGCATACAGGTTTCGACGGAAAATGCAAAATTTTACATTTTGGCTGCCAATGAATGAACGCTTGTCGCTACAGCGCATCTGATCTGCGCAACTGGCAGAATATTTAAGAGGAGAAATTACGATTCCAGGTCATAAAGTCTTCACGAATTTCATTCCGTGTACTCTGGTAGACAATAACTATGCCTCGCATACAGGTGCGCGAACGATATGCGCAGATGTCAGAATTTGAGAGAGGTCGTGTAGTTGGGCTCAGAAGCCGGTTGGCCTTATCGGCGAATAGCTCCACATTTTAGCAGGAGCGGTGCTACTGTTAGACGATGTTGGCAAGAATGGGTGAACCATGGCCGCACACAGCGTCAAGAAGGAAGCGGTAGGCCTAGAGAAACGACAGAACGTGAAGACCGAGCAATCCTCAGAGCGGCACTCACAGCTCCAGATGCATCATTATCATCGATTGTACGTGCAACTAGTGCTTCAGTGATTGCAAGGACCATTCATAGACGGCTCGCAGAAAGGGGGCTGAGGTCACGGCGCCCCTTGCGCCGACTACTATTGAGCTCTGTACAGCGTCAAGCCCGTTTGCAGTGCCCGTTTATTCACACTTGAATGTCACTGATTGGAGTAGAATAGTCTTCAGTGATGAGTCCCGCTTTGAACTGAGCCCCGATGACCAGCGAAGGCGAGTCTGGAGAAGCCCCGGACAGCAGTGTGGTACCAACCTGACTGTCTTCCGGCAGACAGGACGACAACCAGGAATGATGGTCTGGGGTACCATCATTCATAGTAGGACCCCTTTGGTTGTCATCCGTCGCAGCCTTACAGCATAGCGGTACGTCGACGAAGTTCTAAGGACTGTTGTGTTGCCCTTCAAGTCACGCCACCCTGGGCTTACATTTCAGCAAGATAATGCTCGCCCCCACACTGCACATGTTTCTACTACTTGCCTTAGTGCTTGCCGAACATTATCTTGGCCAGCAAAGTCACCAGATGTCTCTCGTATTGAGCACATATGGAGCATTATGGGCAGGGCCTTCCAACCAGCTCAGGATGTTGACGATCTAACGCGCCAATTTGGCACGCTATTCCTCAGGAGGACATCCGCAACCTCTATCAATCGATGCCAAGCCGAATAACTGTTTTCATAAAGGCCAGAGGCGGACAAACGTGTTACTGAGTTTTTCACTTTGTGAAGCTCTATCCTCAAACTGTAGTCATTTGTTTTTTCTGTACATATACATCACTTCTACCGATTTTCGTTCCATTCGGATACCTCCTTCTTGGTGCGTCGTTTTTTTTGTCTAAGAGTATATATATATAGATGTGCATGAGTGTGTGTGCAAATAAATTACAAACAATAAATAACAGTGACTAAATAATAATATAAACAAAACAGCTGTTGACTCATGATTTAAATATTTTTAAATTTCAGGCGCCTGTGCAAATATTTATTCCATTATACCTTCAAGTTTTGCTGTAGCCAAAACATCCTTCTCTATGTTCATCAACAACAATGATTCCAAATTAGCTTGCTTCGTAATACTCCTTAATCCACTTTTTACAATTTTTAATTTTGAAAAAGCTCTTTCGCATTCAACTTGCGTTATAGATAGGGTGAGTACAAACGTATGAGCAAAAAAGACATTGGTGTACACGTTTCCATACAAATTATATTTCAAGAGTAACTTATATACACACAAGACGCAATTTTTGCAAAAATTGCATGTAGTTTTGGATAAGTGTTCGTTAACAGATAGCTCTCTCCTTCTGACTCGGTATCAGATTCAAATATATAATGATTCAAAATAATGATTTTCAACTGAAATTTTCAGTATTTCCCTTTTACTTACTAGGTCCTGATATTCATCCTTAAGATTATCAATTGTTACACCTACATAGTGCCCTGATAATATAGATAAATAGTCGAATCTGGCGGTAATGGCTTCGAAAGGTTTTTGGGATCCAGAAGAGATATCTCTTCATACAACTCCCTATGCCTTTAAACCTACTTTCCATCGATGAAATAGTGTTATGCATTATAACATTAGAGACAGTAACTTCGAATTGTTTGAAAGGATAACTGAAATTATAGTCGGACGATTCTTCGTCGTCCCATTTGCTTCACTTTTCGACTTCTTCTAGCAGGTAGTTCTTCTTCCATAATTATATCACAACCCAGCCTTTCTAGCTTGTTACTGCAACCCGTTGCAAATGATTTTGACGCGTTAAATATTCAGTCAAAGTTTCTAGAAATGGCTTTTAAAGAGTTTGTAGCCTCCTTAACCGTATGGTATGGTAGGATGTAATCTAATCCTTTAGTCTGAAAATATTTCCTTACTTAATATTTTCAAATATACGTGAGTAGACAAAATTATTCTAAAAGTTGATATTTTGTTCAGATTAGATTTGCCATTTGTCGTATCTGTGCATTTTGTATACCATTGGAAGCAATACTTTTGAGTGCAAGTATTAATTCTATGGACAAACAACTATCTTTGCAATCGAACGTGCCAAAAAATTGTTTTAGGGCGTAATAGTTTGAACTCTATCTAGTTTCATTGATGAGACGAAGCTTTCTAGATTTGGTTCCATCATCGATTCCTCTCCACACGTCCACTCTTTGATAGGATTCTTTAAGGAATTTGCCAAACTTATTTATTAGGGAAAAAAGAGAAGTTCCTTCTAAAACGCTATTCATATAATCGATCATTACTAAATTTAGAGCATAGGAGTAACACCAAACATGAATTTGATGAGGTGCTTTTTCACTCAACCATTTAGTAAAACCATTGTAAGCGCCGCGCAAATTTGACTCGCCATCTGTAGAATTGCCGGTATACTTTCTGATATCAATGTTCATGCTCTCTAAGAAGTTCATGATCATATTGCACATACCGAGTCCAGTGGAATCTGTACAAGATAAAATACCTATCACTCTTTCGTATATGTTTGCTTCATAAAGATACCTAATAACAACTGAACATTGGTCCATTTGGTTTGTGTCAGAACATTGGTCCATTTGGTTTATGCAGTAGTAGTATCAGTTTGAAATGAGTAAAAATTCGGTTCTTGAATCTCAGCTAACAATTACCGTCTCACGACATTCTTGATGCTAGTTATGATATAATCTGTCGTCATTTTAGATAACAATGTTAGACTACTCCCTGTATGTTGACGATCAACATGTTTCGTTATAACATTGATATGCCTTTGAAGAACAGGTTCATATTTTGAAAGTAATAGTATCGTTTCCAGGAAATTTCCATGATTAATATTAACATCTGTTAAGCTTCGCGCATTTTCATTCTTATGACTTCGGAAAGCAATTCTTCTTTTTTCGATAAATTGAACAACATCAATAATTACTTCCAACAGTCACTTTCGGTCTATTGCTCTTTTGATGAATCCTGGACGTTTCTGAGAACAAAGTAATATACATATCTTTTCCTTTTACATTCATAATATGTGCTTCTTTGCATTTATTATGAATTTTACTCGCTTCATGTTCATTCACGCGTTGTATTACATGGGTGCTAATCTCTCATTGTACCATTAACAAAAGTATTTTCGCTAGAGCTGCCGGAATAAACTAAAGAAATGAAGCAGAATAATCCGTTTGTCTCTTTGCAGAAACTTAACCATTTTCTATTACTTCCGTTAGGACAGAACACCAGATGAAGCAAATGTTTTGAAGCTGAAGGTTCGGATGAATGCTCACTAATATAATCCTGTCGATCTTGAGCTGTTGTCGGTCGTGCAAAATAGAAAGCCGACAAATATGATGATGATGATGATGCGTTTGTTGTTGCTACGGTAATATTTTCTTATTGGTTGTGTCTATTGTCAGAAGCACCTAGCTGTCCTCACATGTGTTTGATATTTAAGCTTCAAATGTTTTTGAAGTAGTGGCCTCCTCTTATGTTTGTGCAGAAACTGTCGTGGGAGAAAGTGTTGGTTTTGAAAATCCAGGATACATTTCCGTGATTTTTGAGCAATGTTTTGCAGAATCCTTCATTAGCCTTTTGTCTCTTTTCTCGAAGTTTCTGTGTACCTTTTTTGATTTTTCGTTTATCCATTCTACGTACCTAAAAAGTGATGTAAAAAATTTATAAGGTATATCTGCCACATTCTTAGCGTGCCTTCGTGGTGTAATGGTCAGCACACTGAGCCGGTATTTCAGAGGTCCGTGGTTCGATTCCCGGCGAAGGAATTGCATATTTTTCATGTCTCCTGCTACTAAATAACCTAATGTCTCTACAAATTCAACTGCAATATTTTTTGTCATCACCTTGCATTACTCAGTGGCACAGTAAAATTCGCTAGAGAGTCTTTTTTAGTTACAGTTATAATGCAATTTTTTCAATTTCACAAACAAATTAGAACGTAACTGTACTGTATTTTCATAAATCTACTTTACGACTGTCGACTATAGGCTCTACTCTACCCTTATCGTTAAGCCTACAGCTACCGCATTTCCTGTGAGTTTGAGTGCAATGTGCGGTCCGCGCATCCATGTCTCCCTCACGCACAGGCCTGTTTCGGAGTCATCTGTGTCGATTCGATCGTTTGAGTGCCTTGATCGACCCGAAATTGCTCATGCCCACCGGGCATCTGCCCTGTCGTCCACCGGTTCTATCCGCCACTGATTGTGAGCGAAGACAGTTGTTAATAGCATATTGACAGTAGGACTGAATTTCTATCGAAATATCTATTTATCTGCTTATTAAACAGTAATTAGGAAAAAAAAAGGACTGTAGAATTTCTGTAAGAGATAAGTATTTCTTTAAGATCTTCTTTTGGAAATCATGATTTATATGGTATCAAATAATACTTTCAAAATTTTTCGAAAAATAGGTACCTTTTTCATAATTTCATATAGCTTTAGTATAATTTTTATAATATATGCAGTTTTGTAAGAACAAGTACGTTATTGTAACATATGAGATCATAAAATATATGATTGTTTTTATATAGGCAGAAGTGCACTATTAAACTACCTTACTATAAATTATGAATAGCTTAATTATTTCAAAGTTTTATACAATAAAATGTTATGTGAGTTTGAGAATTTGCTATTTTCTTTCTAGGCTTTATGTTTACCTAGACTATTACCAATTAACGTTATGATTAACTAAACTTTATGTTTAACTAACTGTATTTCTAGACTGGCCATAAGCCACCCTGGCGTATGCTCCGCACACAAGATAATTCACCAAAAATAGAATTAAATTTCATCGAGTAAGTGGCACTCCCGTATACGCCGTAGCAAAGCATTCCGAAACAGGGCATTTAATATTTATTCATTTAATCAGTTATTCCTTTTTATATTGATGCAATCATCATTAAATGATCTGGCTCACTTTTCCAAAAACCTGAGCGACTCTTTCTCCTGTAAAGTTTTTTATCAGAATATGTATGTTTTTGCACATTTTTTTATATGACGTATTCTAAAAAATTACAGAAAAAACGACAAATTTTAAGCTTTGTGAAATAAAACATAAACATTAAATGGGATTCAAAATGAGTAAAAAGATGATTCACAGTTAAAAAAATTATAAATTTTGTAAAGAATGAGGAAAGTAAACATTTGCCCCCCTTCAAAATACATAAAATTAAAGATTTTTCTCATATAAAACAATAGATTTTTTAATAAATAACCGAAGTTTTGAAACCCCTCAAAACGGCGGTACAAATTGTTCCTCGTTTTACGTTTACCCACCACTCTCTTTGTTTTACTTTGAGTTCCAAATGTAGATTAAATTATGAAATTAACTAAAGTTCTTAAATTCTAATAAGAGAGTCAGGTGAGTATTCTCCCCGTCTGTGAAATCACCGACTGAAATAGAAGAAGACTTTAACGACATGTTTTATTAAAAACTTTAAGCTAAACAAAACTTAAATCGCAGCTGCGAGATATCTGTAAAGAATATAGGTTGAAGCAAAGGCGATGCATGCTCGCATTAGATAAGCTTCGATTCCTGTTTTGAGGAAGAACACCCAGGGGAGTTCCAAGGATCTTCCACCCCTCTTTTCCTACCACTAAACCCCTCGATAGAACTTTCAGCTCACTATGTATTCTGAGTTTTCCGCTTACCTCACAGACACTATACCCTTGCAAACAGCCATGCCTTCTCCAGGATATGAACCCAGGGCCATCAGTATGGCAGTCAGAGTCACTAACATGTTCCTAGAGTGCTTTGCGCCGAGGTTCCCGAGCATCACTGACCTGCTCAGTAAGACTTACAATTAGCAAACCCTCGACGAAGCCTTTGATAAACACATCCAGACAATAGACATACCTTTTCAAACTGCCTACAAAACCAAGGCTTAGTAATAGTAATCCAAGAAAGAACACATTGGTGGATCCAAGACCTGCAAAAAGAACGAAGCCATCTAAGACCCGGTGCGGAGAAATGCGCAGGCTATCCACGAACAAATTCTTAGAAACATGTGTTTTCAGGAGTATAGGAGGACACGAGCCACTTAGAAAGATACATTTATGAAGCAAAACTCTAAATGTGGAGAAAATTCTGCGCAGTAACTACGCATTCTTATAGACATGTATATAAAATAGCTGTGAATAAAGAGTGCAGGCCTATCTCACCACCATGGAGTGTCCGACCATGCCAATCAAACAGCAGAGGTAGCCAAATTCCTCCTTGACAATATCTCTCCTGACGACAGTCTGGATGAAGACCTGAAAGTACATCGAATCCTACGCCATAAATTCGAGAATTACTCTAGAGTTGATGCGCAAAACACTGACTTTCTTCCTTCCAGAGCAGAAATAGACAGCTTATAAGCGCACTCGCTCCTCGTAAAGCACAATGAATGGGGTAAACAATCAATTGATTAAAATCATTCAAAAGTTCTCAGCTTTAATCTTGGCCTCTCTGTCAACATGTTGGTGTCTCCAGCATTTGCGCACTAGTATTAAGATGGTTGATCTGGCCCTTTTTATAAAACAGGGAAAGATTCTTTTCTACCTGCCTCGTATAGGCCAGTTTGTCTTCTGCCTGCTCTAGGTAAATTACTAGAGCGAGTTTCACTCGGCAGACTAGTTTACTTCATGCAACGGTCTAAGAGCATTCATCAGAATCAATTCAAATATAAAGCAGGATCGTCCGCAAAGTGGGCATTGAGTCAGTTTTAGAAATAATACTCACAAACGGAATGGAAGACAGGCACACAGCAGTCATATCCCTCTATATTGATAGAGCTTTCTACTCGCTGTGGTGGCCCAACACCATGAACAGTCTGAATGTCCTTAAATGCTTTACATTCATGCGACACCTGATTCGCAGCTCTCTGGATGAAAGAGAAGCATTAATGACGTTAGACGGAGAACTGGTAAGGAAGTGTCTTAAGAGGGGATGCTCACAAAGTTCCTGTCTTTGACCCCCCTTTTTGTATCAGTGGCCGAGTGGTAAAGTCGTTAACCCTGGTAGGATCGTCCGTGCTTCAAATCCCGATGAACAGGCTCGCTGCATGGACTTTTTTGTGGTTTTCCCCATGTGTAACGTGTAAACGAGTCAGTGTAACTTGTGGCTAGTTCACTTAGTTCGGTAAAGTCTATTTTCATATTACTGTCTATTATTGTTTGTATAAGAGTACATAATATATAGGCACTATGTGCAATGTTTAGATATCGTACGTAAGGTATAGCATTACGTACGACATAATACGCACAATAATAAGCATTTTGGTAGTGATGGTGTGCTTCATGGAAGATTCTAATGACTTTTTAGCCTAAATTTTCTTTTTATATTTATGCGACTAAGGGCTTGTCTCAGAAATGCCGACAATGTAACGTAAAATATAATGTGCACTTATGCACAGCTAGGTATTCATATTCAAATTTGTCTGTATTTGTATCCCTTAATAATTTACTAAGGATTGGAAACTATTGGCGTTCGCTATTCTCAAAATGAGTGGTTGCGTATCTACGCTGACGGCTGTATGTTAGAGAGAATGCGCGGTGCTAGACCTAGGTATCCATAGCGAACCTTTTAGTTTCCACTTACCAATGGGCCCTCTTTCTACTGCCTTTGATGGTGAAATCGAAGCTATTGCTGTGACTATTCAACAACTGTCGATTCGTAGCCACCCTTTTGTAAAGGCAGTCATATTGTCAGATTCCAAAAGTGCGCTTCAAGCCCTTCTGAATAATCAAAATAGTTCCCAAAGAATCGTAGACTGTAGGCCTTTGCTTAAGGCAATGGCACACAGAATTTCTTTCCAATGGAATTCCAGCCCACTGTGTAATTATGGGAAACGAAAAAGCTGATACATCGAATAAGAAAAGAACTTTGCTAATGCAACGCATTAATCAACTGCTTTCTTTTCATACGACTAAATTTTTTGTTAACCTGACTGTTAAGAAAATTCTTAAGTAGACTATGATTCAACATGCTATGGATAAGAGATAGAGGATTCTGAGGAAAGAGACAACTTTCATTCCCAGTTTTCCAAGAAAGACAGCGGTAGCTCTATTTAGACGTCTGACCGGACATGACTGTTTGCGAGATCACCTCTACAGAATTAGAGTGGTGGGTTCCTCAAACTGTATTTTGTGTGCTCCAATCAGACCATGATTTTTGAACATTTAAATAATTGTATTGCACTTTTTTGGTATGAGGACATTGTTAAAAAGTACTTAAGACAAAAGGGTTAAGCGCTAATATTTGGCATTTTTAAAATAAATAAATAATTTACTAAGGTGCTTAACATGTTATTGCTCAGTATTTTTGGTATCAGTTTAAGTCAATGTATTATTGCTCCTTTTTATTAGTATCACCATGTGTAGTTTATTAACTTTCATGCAATGTTTAGCAGCGTTAAGCCTAATGTTAACTTGCTCTATATAAGCTTAAACTAAGTACACGGGTAAGCTTAATTTAAGCTTCGAGGGTACATATACGTATCTGTGTGTTTATGTATGTTTTTATTTGTTTGTGTACATTTATGCATATATGCATGTTTATGCATGTATTTGTGTTTGTGCATATATACATTTTTATTTTTACATATTTTGTAGTTTTAAATATACAGCATAGCAGTGAATAATCCTTTTACAAAAAGGGTTGTAAGAGTTTTCTGTAAATGGGATTACAGTGCACCCATTATATTTAACTTAATTTTGTACTTAAATAGCGCCACGTACACATTCTCATTTGATGCACAGTACTTATTGTAGTTACACTTAATGTGCACATTACCTTCCACGGAATTTAGTCAATATTATTCGGTATAATGTGTCAATAAGAAGAATAATAAGAAGAATGTATATTTCACGTAACATTAAAAACTACTCAACGGTTGAGCAGAATGTAACTTGATATAATTCATGTAAAAGGTAATTATTTATTAGAAATGCTAACTCTGGTGAATGTGTCAGTGTATTCTGTTATGATCTATGATTGTACTCTTCTTGAAGTGCCTTATTGCACATGTATATATTTCTTTTTGCATTTAATAAATGGCGTCTGTTCTGCCGAGGCAGCACAGGCCTGCGGCCTGGCGGTTAGTGGTTAACTAACGCTGGGGTTTGGTAACAAATTCCGTATGGATATTTCAGGTATACCAGGGTTAGGAGCCAACTCAGAGGTTTGCTGTCACTAACGACTATACTGGGCTGGGCGGCGGTTATTCGTAACAGAAAGCTGAAATTTAAATTCAAAGGAATTCAGTGTTGGAGAGTATAATGCAAACAGCCTAACAAGCGTTGGCTCAAGTTACTAACTGTGAATTGACTTCGTCTAGCAAATTGGCTTATGCCGGATAACTGAGTAGCAGAGCTGGGCGATAGAATGGTATTAGGATCAACGTCGCTGCCGAAGCTTTCCGTCTAAATTTTCAAAAAATCTGTATTAAATGCCTGTCTCTCATTTACATTCTGGTGAGAGCTAAAGAAAAGCAGAAGTGACAGTATAGTTCCAAACTATTAAGAAAAAAGAAAATCATGAACAATCCTTAAATAATTAACAAAACAGCTACTGTTGGTTATGTAGCTGGAATTTAAAATGATTTAATTAACTGAATTAATTTTGAGGAGATGTGTAAGTTAATGCAGACAAAGAAAAAGTGAAAATAAATTTAAAAAAAAAGAAGAGAAAGGAGGAGAGTTATATATTATTGCAATAAAATAGTAACTATCGAAAAGTGATTAGAAACCTACTCTAAAAAATATTAAAAAAATAGGAAAAATAAAACTAAAATATTAAGCCGAGTGGCGAAAGTGAGATAAAAAAGAAGAAACGTCTCTTGCTGCTAATAAGTAACGATCCCAAGAGAACAGTGATATTCTAACTCGTTAACTGTTGCTTACATAATCATTTTTGTGCTCATGAAGCATCAATTACATACCGCTTTATAAGGCTAGCTGTTCGTGTTTGTTTAGATAATAACTTAGATAATAAGCTTGTAAGGTATTTTCCCTCTTCTTGCCTCGTGCTTTCATTGTGTAATTAGAAGAGCATTCGGCTAGCACTCTGAAAGTCCGGAGTTCGAATCCTGGCCAGGGCATTGCTGATGTTTCATTTTTTTTCTGCTTCAAAATAAATATAATATCTCTACAAGCATACTAGCCTCCCCTACAGCTATTTACAAGGGTTGAATAAAAAAGGCGACAGCACGTTCGAGAGTTCCGAAAAGGTTTATTTTCACAAACATAAACACTTACTGTCTACTCTTTCGGCAAGTTTACCTGTCAAATTGCTGGAATAACCTGTTGTTATAATTGATACTTCGCTGTGGTTTTTTAATTGTGGATTTGGCGACTGAGTCCCTAATCCCTAGTCACCCTTTAAAAGGGGGAGTATATAAGGTATTTCTCCCGCCTTCTTGGCATGCCTTCGTGGTGTAGTGGTCAGCACACTCGACGCATATTCGAGAGGTCCATGTTTCGAGTCCCGGCGAAGGCATTGCTCATTTTTCATGTGTCCTGCTTCGAAATAACCTAATGTCTCGACAAAGTGTCAAAAATTGCAAAGGAAGTTTCGGTAAGCATCTTTCAAATATGTATACTTTTTAACGCCAAGAATGAGATTTCCGAAAAATTATTATTAGTTTTTTCTCTTAGTTAGATGGTTTGAAGAAATGGCGTTAATACATGTGCTTTGCCCAAAACTTGAATTCAAGTAGAATTGTTTCCTGTGTGTTTTCAGCAATGAAATACTTAATGTAATTGCATTAGCAGCAGTAGCTATAATCTAATATAAAATGTTCAAATAATAGTTCAGACTTTCATTTTTATCTGTGTAATCTGTTTTTTATTTTACTCCAAAACAGTTTTATTTTATTCACAACTGAATTCGGTACCTGCCTTCGGACAACGAATTCTTATTCACGGAGTTTGAAATTTGAATTTTTAGACATCATGTTTCTCTGATTCTTTCTCTAGATAACTTTCAAATCAGCGTGCTTTACAAGCGAGCTAATTATAAAAAGAAGAAAGATAATCTACAATAAAATTTACTTCATGCATCACGAATAGTATATCTTTAAGGATAAAAGGCTACTGTTGCTTTCCATAACAAGACAAACAAAAGAAAAGGAAAAAGATTCGCCCTTCACGTTCCATCAGCGCTGCTAGAAAAATATTAAAATACACATAGCATTTACTTTAAGCAGTATTTTTGTAGAGAAAGTAAGGGCATGCTTCAATTAATTGCACTAGATCTGGTAAAAGAAATTTCTTGAGATGTTTGTCTTAAAGGCAAGTCCGCAGAATGTTAAAAGTATGTAGATGCTTGTGAAGTGGCGCGAATATATGAGATGATTACATAATAATTGAGAAATATAATGCTTTTCTTGCCTAAGGGACGAGTAAGTCGAGAAAGCTGATTTCTTTCCCGAATAATTCTGTCTGTCAATAAACAATCCAAATAACCTTACGACCTGGTGAAAGAGAAATAAAATGAAAAGAAAGGAAAAAGGTAAATAGAATTAATTAAAGCCATTGAGTCGGAAAAAGAAACGTAAATAATTCATAAGAAAAGGATTTTATCCATCAACAGAATAGTAATTAGAGAACTGGTATAAATGAAACTATATCATCAACTAGATTATCGGTAGACAGTTTAGGCGAATGTCTAAGGTGAAAACTCTGGTAATATTTTTAGGATGTGTTTTGTTAGGCCAAGCACAACTGTCAGCTTATTGAGATAATGTTTGAAAAACTACCTTATTGTATTAAAATTCAAACAGTATTTCATTGGGTTTTATAAATGACCATATTTTCTGTATTAAAACCGAGTAATTTTTGATTTCCATATCCAAAATTCCAATATAATACTTACGTTGTTAGAAACTACCATACTATACATAAATATTGACTATTATACTTTTATTTACATAATATATGTTAAATATTGTATTAAGGTGTGTTAAACATTGTATTAAGGTGCAGTTTTCATTGGGGAGCTCGGAGAAAAGTAACTTTCATGATTTTTATCCCATTAAAATTAAAATTACGACTGAAAATTTGTAATGCCTATTTATTCTCTTTTTAACATTTATGTTGAATATTGGATTTCAAGTAAGCCACTCTTCGCATCGAATTCGTCGATCCCAGCTTGCACTAGTTCAATGCTTGTAACACTTGCATCCGCTCACTGAACTCGAAGGATGGTCTACTAATTGTGTTTGTAGGGTGTCGCTTCTTAATTAAATTAATTTCTTGAGCAATACAATGTTGGTTGTTTATTGCCTCGTCTTTGAAGGTAACTACATATTTAAAAGAATGTTTACGTAACCTTTTTATTTCCCTCTTAAATTTAACAATGCACGCCTTATGTTTACAAATTAATCTCCACAGCTTGGGAGATTTCAAACAACGTAAATAGTAAATTAAAATTAGAAACAAAATTAATTAAATGTTAAAATCAAACATTAAAAATTAATGCTGGATATGCATTGTCCGAAAACTAACAAGCGTTGTCAATAATTAAAGGTCTCAGGGCTGGGTTGGAAAATATGTTATAAGTAACTAAAATGAACAGCCAACTTTGCGGGAATGGATCATGGGTAACTAGATTTAACTAGCACAGTACTTATTCAGAATTAGGTTTTTCTATAGAAAGAAATGCTAATGAAAAAGAATTATTTAAGTAATTGTAAGTTATCAATGATACCGTATTCTGTTCCTCTAAGCATAATTTGTGTTATGTTCTTTAAACGTATGAAACCGATTAGTAATCTGAACTATTAGTAATATCCACCAAAGAAGAAATGCAACTGATAGGCTAGATTAGTTCATAACATATAACTGTAATTATCATTCTAACAGCGTAAATGTACAGTATTAATGTATGTAAAACTGTAAGGTATGTGAAACTCTATGCATCTGTGACTATGTAACCTTTGTAGAATTCTTAGAAATGTCATCTTAGCGGCTGTACCTATATGCCTAGTAGGTAGCAGATGGCATCTGTAAGGATAATAAATACACAGAGAGACTCATCAAACTAGGCTGAATGTATCTGGCTGTTTAAAATAATGATTTTAAAGGGAAGATGGGTCCTTATTTTTTTAATAAATAATTCAGTAACGTACCATTTTCTTACAGCGTCACAAATTTAATATTATTAATTAGAATGAAAATAAAATCCCGTTTAATGGAATGGAAATAAAATCCTATGTAATGCCTACAGATATGAATGTTTTCTGGTGTGCAAAAATAATTAAAATAAACAGATTATTTTTCCAATACAGATAGAAAGCTTTTATTTTGGACTGTGCACAATAACAAACATTCTACTGCTTTATTTACATTAAGCTATTCATAGAAACACTTTTTTGGCTTTAGGTATTTCCACACAGATGTCTTTGAAATGTTAATAAAAAGATTTAATTTAAAAATAAGGGTAATGACGTGATAAAATGGTTAAGATGGTAAATGAGTCGCTACAACGTTTCTTATTTTTATGAAACAGGAGCTGCTGTTTTAGAATAGGGATGTGTTTATGTAAAATGTATGTGTTTAAGTAAATGTATCTCAGCAAATGGGTTTCCAAATATTTGACTGCCAATTTTCAAAACTCTGCTACATAATAAGAAATCTGTTTTTGTACCTTATCAGTTGCTTAAAACATGAGCTTATGTATATGCTTATGTATATAAACATGAGCTTAAGTATAGTTGCTTAAGCATATACTGAAAACATGAGCTTAAATTACCAAATGTGATTTTGAATTAACTTTTCGAAAATAACTGAACAGGTACTTCAACTGAAAGTGAGTAAAAAAGTTGATTCTTTGACCTTACACTCTTCAGTGCTATAGGCAATCAGATGATTATTATGCAGAACAAATTGTTACCAAACAGGACATACATTTAGTGTAACTTTTTACAACAAACGTGAAACTTATGTCCTAAAAATGCACCTCGAACATTATGATGCTTCTTTCTTGGTCTGCAGAATCCTACCGAAAACACTATAATTTCATCACGAATAATGAACTTTAATCCAGATTATTGGATAAGGGCTGTCTCCAGTTCATTTCTTTTTAACACTACAATAAATGATCCTGTAGTGTATGCAATTAAATGAAACACATTTTTGAGTCCTTACAACAGCATGCTGTAGAGTTTAATGGCCTTTTAGAGATTCAAGGGTGTGGCGTATCCATTGGACGTGCTCAAATGTGTGGTGGTACCGTCTCTGTTTATTTGAGCTTGGACATGTGATTACACGACTGCTAATTCCAACGACGTACCACTTGTCATTAATGTTGCACAATAAAGGACTTCCTTCGGATTCATCTCCCTAAAGCAATGCATAAAAAATCTTGTATAAATTACATATATATATATATATATAATCGTGCATAAGTTACATCAGTAAAAATCGTGCATAGTTAACTGTGCAAAAGTTCTTCAGCAAAAGGATGAAGGTAAATTATTATAAAATACCATGTTATTGAGTTCTTCACATAAGGTTACATGAGCATAATTAACATAAGCATTAATTGCGTTAAAATTAGCTCCCTTTTCCATCCAAATCTTAGGAGTTTTAGAAGTGAAGATTAGATTTTTCTCACAAAGGAAAGGGACCTTTTGCACCATTATCGGCCAATTCTAGGCTGTTATCTGATTTGCCAATTGTAATTTTTTAGCATATACAAAAAAGCATTCCCCCAAACATGATGCATTCCCATGTTAGGAAATTTAGAAGCACAATTTTACATTTCAAATGCTTTGAGGAAGATGTTTTCTCAAAATGACTGAAAGATTAATTTGCTTTTTATGGCAAGATAAGAATTCGCGCAGTTAGGTATAACAGTAAAATAATCAGAGAAGCAGGACAGATAAAAACCTGAATAATTCAGAATTAAGTGCGGCATTGCTTTACCTGTATTTTTGTAATACTATATTTTTAGTAGTTTTATTATTCTGTTTGTTATTTCGGTATTAGTTACTCATATTACTGGAAGAAACTCTAAATAAGATGGGAGGCCTAAGGAGTTGCTTTCAGTCTCAGTTCACTTAAAGCATGGATTTATTACAAAAACATCCGCGCACAAATATACATGTATACATACACACACACACATATATATATAGATAAAAAAGTAAGAAATTTAGAACCCATTCTACATAAAGACCCCAAAAGAGTGAAATTGAATACAAATAAATTAAAAGAAATCCAACAAATACAACGTGAGAATTAAAGAAATATGAAATCAAAAACCTAAAAATGTTAAATACTTCAAAAAATATACCAATAACCAAAAAAAAAAAATTCTTTTTTGCAGGAAAAATAATTAATTTATTTTTTCTGATACTGATTTATTTTTTGAAGTATTTATTATTATTTTTAGGATTTAATTTCATATTTCTTTAATTTTCATTATGTAATTTTCATTATGTCATATTAATTTTATTGTAGTTTATGAAATTTATTTGGATTGAATTTCACTCTTTTTGGGGCTTTGTGTATAATGAGTTCTAAATTTCTTGCTTTTTGTCTAAACGGAACAATTTTCAGCAATTTTCAGCAGCAATACTTCCAATAATTATATTTTTAATAAAAATGTCTTGTGATTTATATATATATATATATATATATATACACATTTTTCATGTTTACAAAGAAAGCCGATTCATAAAGGTACAGTTGCAGTCGCGGCTGATTCAATATTTTCTTTCATTGATGATAAAAATTTTCATGCGAACACAGCTAAACTGGCACAAAAAGCGTGCCTGTTCATGAATAGTTATATTGGTACCTTTATCACTTTTGTAAAATGTTCAAGAAAGAAAGAAAAAAGTAGCGGACAGCAAGCTTGCTAGCCAGAGAAGATGAAGGGAAATGCGTAGATTATATTTTGAAGATTACCTCCACAATGATTCGGTTTGGGTTGGATTTCGTTTCTATTGGCTAACTTAGATTTTACTTTGCAGATTTTATTATTATTATTGGTTGAAGCATTATGCAAAAGAATGAGTCATTAGCGTTGCATAAGAATCATATCATAATGATTAATTTTGAAATGTCCCAGTATAGAGAGATTTATTGTAAGCATTTTACTATTTTAGGGCAGATAGGGAAAGTAAGCAAATTAAATGGTAAACTTAAGGGGTTATTGAAAATTAATGTTAGGATTTCGTTTCACGTATTGTTATTATACATTTGTATATTGTTTTTCGTATATATTAATTTTTCTCACTACATTTTAGTATATTGAACGGATAATGCCCATTTCATGAACACGGATAAATCAAAATTTTATACTATTAGAAATTTCGTTTTCAATATTCATGCTGAATAATTTCAGTAACGAATTTTTAAATTTTGTGCACATTTTAGTTAGGGAGAGCTATTAAAATTAAATATAACAGTTATTACAGTTTTGCATTAGAGTCTTTAATTACTTACAGAATGAAATAAATGTGGAACGTAAATGATAATTTATTATTTCATTATCATTAGTATTAATATATATTTCATTAGTATATATTCAGCATCAGTATATATTATCATTTAAAGTATTAGTCCTTTTAGCTTTTCGTGCAAAGAAAGTGAAAAACCATTTATAAGAATGAAACTGATATATATTTCAATTTTTTTGTTATTGTTTTGGAATGTGTTGATGCAGGTTTCAAAATGCTAGTTATCTTACACATGGAATGGAGTCTTTTCAGTTAACTGACAAAGGAAACTGAACTTCCATTTTCAATAGTCCTTTAACTTTCCTTTTAAATTTGTTTTTACCTCTTTCTGCCCTCAAAATAGTTACTATTTGTAATAACTATGACTAAACTGCGGCTTCTAAAAATTCTATCTCACATGATACTTACATAACGCTAATGAAGCAACCAAGCAATGCTTCACCCAAAAATTTCAAAATTGCAAATTGGAACTTAAAATTAACCAATCAAAATAAAGCTTAACCGAAACTCTATCATTTTGAACCCTGTTTAAACCTTTAAAATGTCCCATTCTCTCTATCACTTCTTTGGTGAACTTTTCTCCTGGTAAGCACTAAATAATCATAATCACAATAATGCATCCTTGCTTCAGAATAGTTTAAAGAAAGCTTAATATTTCGCGTTATGCAATTTTGGAAATATAAAAATAAATATATAAGTAGAAATTAAAAAATGGAAAATTGTTTTGAAATGAAATATGGGGTTTTTAGAATATATTAAAATTCACATATATTTTATATATAGAGATATATCACCGCTACCTTTGTTAAGAACAGCCTGCTTATAAATGATGCAGCGACAATACGAAATTTATACATGGTGAAGTTCCTGAAACTTTCGCTACTTACCTGACACTCTTCATTCTCCATAACTTCGTTTTCAACTGCACAAATTGGCCTCTGATTGAAACTTGTAGTATTATCCGATGGGTCATCGGTGCAGTTGCGACCCGTAACTGTCAATTTAACCTCGAAAAGATGGTTTTCTAGAAAAGTAATACATGTATCAGAACAGAAGAATTCAGGAACAGAGATAAAAGTAACACTATATTACCCCATAGGGAAAATGCCACACCAGGATAAAGTAATTAATAAGAGATAATTTGGCACAGTTATATAGCAAACTAATTTGTAAAAAATGATTCTAATTTCGAACAGCAGCAAGATGGCAGTGCAGACACTCACGACAATGGCTCACTGTTAATGATAATCTTCGCAAAAGCAGCACCATCCAAATAATCTTAATGGTCTCTGAAAGGGCGGCTGAATTGTAAATTCTCCGGGAGAAATTATATGCGATGTATTTATAATCCAGATCTCTTCATGTACCCAGCAGAATGCCGCCAGCTGTGAATAAATTCGGGTGCTTTGTGTCATTGTTTTTGTGCTTCAACTACAACACAGCCGTTCCCGTTTCGTTTATGTAGCCAATGTCCGCGAATTCAAACACAGTTGTTGCTGCATGTAGAGTTTCTGCTTCAATGAAACGCAAAAACAGATCCACATACAGCCTTTGACTGAATTCTTATAAAATATTTTAGTTTGGCAGAATGGCGTATCAAAGCTATTTTTCTTCCTTATTCTTTTTTTGGCACACAGAAAATAATAAAATGAAACTAGTCAACACATCTTTGAGAAAATCTTTTATGGACTAGTTTTCTCCATTTTCTATGTTCCCAAATCATATAATTAACAGGACCCTCACCAACTTCCATAATTTACTAGTCTAAATGGAGTTTAAAGCTTCCAGATTGCTAATGCATAACCTTTTTGATGTAAATATAACCCTTAAATTTACACTGCACTACAACAAGAACTCCGTGGCATCGCATTTTTTCTGGAAGATATTGCATTGCGATTGCGTTCCAACTCAAAACGAACTTCAATTTGTGCAGTTACAAAGTTAGCATAAAAGTTAAAAGCTAATTTCTGTCTTATAACAAAAATTTACTAAAGTTTACGAGCATTTTAAATAAACTTATAAACTGTTACTCTTAAAAACGTTTTTTTTTCTTTTGCCAAAACTTTTACCAAAACTTCAGTTTTGCTATCTTTTGTCCTAAATTAGGGCAAATATGATAAAGTTAAGAAAAGCAATAGCGTAGTTTAAATTGCAATAATGAAAATGTCATTTTCTTCCTGTTTCATGAAAACGAAATATATCAGAACACTTGAAGAGCTCTTCAGATTTTCAACTTCATATTACATTAAAAAATAGCATTGTATTTGAACCATGATTAAAGATACGCATTTATCATAGAAGAAATGTATAGAAAGAGCTTTAAAATGCAAGCTATTTTTATTTAAAAGAATTTTTGTTGAAATTTATATTTCTTAGTACTTTCACTAATTAATACTGTTAGAATACGTAAAAGAATAATTTAGATAATTGTTTCGGATACCTTGACAAACTGTCTGCAGACTTGTATGTTACGTAATGAAACGCAACGGAAATAATTGACTTATATGTAAAAACTAATGTGCTTTTTCTTGAAAGGAACAAGAATTTCACAACATCAACGCAGCGATTTATTTACACAGAACGAATGTTTTCTCCTTATACACTCAGATAAAGAAACAGAGGCGTTATCTGAATTCTACACTCTTCAAAAGATTCATCGGAATTCCATCAATTTAAAAAGAAAACGATTTTAATAGTTGCCATCACATTTTTAAAAATATTGTTTTCAAAATATTAACCTAAAATAAAACTGTTAAATACTATATCAAATAATCTTATTGCACGTGAGCAGTTCTTAAGAAGTACTCTAGGTCATTTGTCATCTGAACTGAATGAACTACGTTAAAAAGACAGGAACTATAAGTTTTTAGAATTCGCTTGAGAAATAGACTTACTTCTTATGTTCCATCGTAAGGTATTACAAGGGATTCCTTCTAAAGAGTAATTGTGACTCGGTAAACAAGATGGCCTCACGTAGTCCGATCCATTTATGGGCTTTTCCAGTTTTAAAATTGAGAGCATACCAGAACCAACTGGCGATTTAACTATTCCAGTAATTCTTGATTCTTGATCAAAAGGCGAACTTGAAGCTAAACGAACAATACCCATTCTAGCTGTCCATACTGAATGAGGATCTCTGAAAACACAAATGAGTATGAAATTGTTTAACAAAATAGCATAATTCTTAATCTTTTTTTTTCTAAACATAGCCAGTGTTCAGTGCATGCAGTTGGACACAGCTGGTATTAAGGTGAGAAAAAATACAACTATAAAATTACATGTTAAAAGACCAGACTTTTTGTAGAAAGATATGTTAAGACGAACCTGGTTTTGACTCATTGTTAAAGACGAAAAAAGAATCAAGTGAAATAATAAACATTAAAATAGAACCCATTTTACCCTAAACTCTAAAGCATCAATCATATAATTAAAAACATTTCCTCAGATTTTATAATTCCCGTATTTAAAATTACAAAACATTTTAGATTACCTGCATATATTTGACAAAATCAAGCACATTTTAAAAGGTAATGCTTTATTGCTGTATTCACTTTCATAATGTAATAAAATAAAACAAAATTATTATAAAAATAAAATTTTTTTTGCATACTTTATAATACAGGGCATCATAATTTCAGCTAGCATTGCAAAAAATGTTCGAAAAGTATTGCATCTATCTGACATATTTGTACTTGTAAAATAGGCATAGTTATAAAGTTGGAATATATGTATGTCTCCACACTACTCTAAATGTTAACTCATAGACAGGTAGACGATTTATCGCTCGGTCTTAAGAGTATCAGTAAAGAAACTCAGAAGAAGGTTTAAAATAAATCTGTTTATTTACCTGTCAGCCTAACGGATATACAAATTATAAAAAAGAATAAATCCTTTCCGAGAGCGGGAGTTACGCCATTAATACGTTGCGAGTAAGGCAAAATTGCATTTCCCAAAATTAACGTTCTATGAAAGAAATGTGTGAGTATGATTCAGATTAAGAAAGTACGTGTAATTTAAAAAACCAAAATACAGTTTTATTTAAAAGAGAAAAAATGAAACAGATGTTAATTGAAAGAATTTTTATTACTGCTTAATAAATAATTTTTTAGATACAGATATTTTTTCTAAAAGCTGCGGATTTTTTCTCGGGACAATGACAGCCGTAATTCTTTAAAAGTTTCACTGTAAGAAGCTCAGAGTTTATGAAAACATCTCATAAAGTATCTTCTTTCTTCCTTTGGGTCTATTTCAATTTCAAAATGACAGCTCATTGTTTTTTAAATTTCTGTAAGTTAAAGGTGCTTTATTTTCACCATTAATCAGTGATTTCACTATCGTCTGGTGTTATAAGATCATCAGATTCTTCATTTATCATTCTTCGATTAATTCTTTTCCTTCACCTTCTTCCATACACAAAAATCCTCCGCTACCTGTTGCTTTCGCTGTTGGTACGATTTCATCGGCTTCATTTTCAATCAATGCAAGTCCATTAAAGCTGTTGATAACAGCTGATCACAGTTGATGCCAGCAAACATTCAGTGTTGATGAATGAACGTTGAACAGCATGTGAATTAACCTATAACTAACGTTGGGCAAATTAAATAGGCACAATTAAAATAACACATCTACGCGAAATTTGTAAGATCTGTCTCTGCTATTCCGCATAAAACTAAATTAGATCCTACAATGAACCTGGTGAATTCTTGCACAGGCGTGAATAAATTACCAGCAAAGAAGAAAGGTGAAAAGTAACCCTTTATTAGTTCAAAGTTTAACAAAAAGGCACGATCTTCGTGCGTTACAAAAACACCGTCAACTTGTGTTGAAACTTAATTGTAGAATATAATTCAAGTCTAATCTAAAATAAAATAGTGCTGGATTAGCACGTTAAATTACACCTAACAAGTTGACTCACAAAATCCTAACAGGTGTGACGATAATCCGAAATGCCCAAGAGGCTTGCTAGAGTAACAGCGAGATAGCAACGAAAAGTACGCTGGCTAGCGAAAACGCGCTCTGACTAAACTCAGAGATTCACCCGTTTAAATATTCACTTCACTTAACTTTAAATTTACATCCTGGCGAGAAAATACTAGGGGAAGTTGAGAAGTTCAGGAAAAGTATCAAACTTAAAATAAATTTGTTATGCAAAAAATAAGGGAAACCCTGCAAATTGTGTTCCGCCAATCCGCGCTCGTCAAAGATTTACTGTAACATAAAAGCCGACACTGACGCGCCTATGTAATGATTGGCCTTAAAATTTTCACCAAGCAATTACGGCTAGTAAAGCTAAAACCGAATAAACAATTCAATCGTAGGGAGAAATAATAGTGACCGGCCAGAGGCTCAAAGGTTAGCTCCCGAACTCAAGAACTCTAACGCTTAAACACGTTAACTAATTTGTAGCTTGGTGGGAGATGACGAAAGTAGAAGTGGAAAATAAAGGGAAAATTATAATATAACTGGGCTAATTAACTTAAAACCTTACGAACAGACTTTTAACGGAAGCGTTCCTTCATGATGTTGCTTTAATATTTACAATATAAGTAAACCCCAATTCTTAAATATGTAAATGTATGTACGATTAGGTTAGGATACTTGATGGCAAAGCACGCGCTATCTGTCTATGGAGAGGAATGCCTTTCTGGAGGACTTTCTATGAAAAGCCTGCTCATATTCACGTGACACATGGAGAAAACAACCATGCAGCTAGCCTGTAAGCTTGGATTCAAACTAAGACCTAGCATTATTCAGTGGTCTTAAGAACTCGGGCACTGGCAGGACTAAATGCACCTAAATGTCTATCAGAAATGCTCCAATAAGTAAATGTAATATGCTTAACATTAATTTTTTTTCCAAAAAGAGCTGTAAATTAAAATACTGAAGGAAAGAAATATGAATTTTTAATTTTCCTCTAATAATATGCATTTCTACTATGATGGTATCAGTAAAATTTCTTAAAATTATTTAGTATAAAAATGCGATAAATTGAAATCCTTCGAACAAATCATTGATACTGAATTTATTGTTGTTGTTTCAAATTCCCTTGGGGCAGGAAAGGCTACATCAAGTCCAAGAGACCTTGCCGCACAAGAAAGTCGCTGACATCGTCCTGCCCAGCCGACAGCTGTCTCAGGAAGACGCCTATACAATCCAGTAGGTGAGCGGAAGAGGCAGGATGGGAACATTCACACGAGGGAAAGGTCTTTTCTCCCTCTTTGAATTTCATGCATCGAAGATGCCCACTTGTGAATCTGGCCATGGCCGCTTGGATAGGCCTAGATATTTTACTCAGAAGTGACAGGCCTGGTTGTTCAGCGAAATACCATTGGTGAAAAGGAGAAATTTTGCATGCCATCTTAGTTTTATGTTTGTAATAGGAATGAATTTCAGTTGGGCATAAATCAGTGGAAGTGGGTGTAGGGAGATCACAACCTTTTCTTGCCAAATCGTCAGCTGTTTCGTTACCATACACCCCAACATGGGACGGTATCCACTGGAGATATATTGATTTTCTCTGTCCAAGCTCGAAAAGCTTAGATACAGTATCCTGACCGGTCTTATCCATGACCTTAGGCCAGTTTTTAAGGTACTGAATGGAGCTTTTGCTGTTTGTCAGAATCCTTATAATGTCACTACTTGAACAAAGAGCATAATTGAGTGCTTTGCTGATAGCGATAAGTTCCGATCTGAAGACGGAGCAAATGATCAGAGTTTCTGATGCTGCATCTGATATCTCCTTCAGGGCTGTTACAATAAATGCTACTTCCTGCTCTACCCTTATCTGATCTACTTCCATCTGTATATATCACATGGGCCTGGGCTGGAATATCATTAATGATTTCAAGAGCCATTTGCCTGAGGAGTTCCGGACGATGGTTGCCTTTGACAATATTAGTTGACAATTCCTCGCGGATGTTAACATGATTAAAAGAAATATCTAGAGCAAAACAGCTAAACGGTATAGATGTTTCAACATTAGATTAATAAAATCCGAATTCCACACATAACTAAGTAGGCTGTCTCGCTTTAGGCGTTTATTGTTTGTCCAATTTAAAATAAAGGGTGAGGTCCGATTATAAGGACCAAAACTCTTAGACTTGTTAAAATACTTGTAGGATTTCACCTTAAAACGTATTCCCAAAGGATGGATGTCCGCCTCATAGCCTACTGAGCATACTGAGTTTATTTGGATAACTATGGCTTAAAATTAGAACGCAAGTTTAAAAATCTTAAAAATTCAGCGGTATTAATAGAAAAATATATTTGTACGATTATTTGTGCTTATCAAAAGTGGTCATTTGCTAAGCTCAAGTTTAAAGTTCATTCGAAATTATTTTGATGATTTTAAAACCTGTATTTTGTTCTAGTATTATTTTCAGATATTAACTGTGTTTTAAGTTGAATATGTTTTCACTTATATTAGTACATTCGAACTTTTTAATAATTATTGTTGTTTTCTAACTTTAATTCCTTTCTGATAATAATTTAAGTGAGTTAAAAATACTTTATGAACCAACAAGGGAAAAAATACGAGATATTCTTCGATACTTGTTTGCGTTAATACGTTTGCGTATCATGCAATTTCAGTTAATGATTCAGCTTAAATAATATTGGTAGTCTGAGACAGCAGTCATAGAATTAATACCCTAAACGTAATTTAATTTCTTTTCCTTTTTTTGCGTGTAGGTAATCATTAATCATACGATGTAAATATGAACTAAATTGTCTTTTTCTAACGCAGACTTTGATATTTCTACGATTTCTGTTTCTGTTTCATAACTTTTGTTTCAAAATATTATTTTATCTTTCGGAATGTTGCAGCGCATTCTTTCGTTCTAGATAGTTATTAAATGCTTTCCCCAGCTTTTTGCTTCAATTGAATGAAACCAAATGATAAAAAAATAGTTCTAAACGTATACGTCATTTTTTAAAGACAAAACATTAAATTTGAATGAAAAAAAAACAAATAGAAAAATTTCTTTTATAATATGCGATGTTATCTTACCAGTTAGTTACTTAATTATCGTTGTTTATTTTGATTTTAACTATGTAAAAGCGCATTTTAAAAAATAGCAACATCATTTGTTCATTTCAGCTTTAACCAAGAAAGGGAAAAAAATGTGCTTCTGCAAAGCCGGTTCTTTCTTTCATGAAATCTATTGTTCTATTCATGTGACGCTGCAATTCGCATTCTTGATGATTTTTTTCTTTTAAATAATAATTTCATTATATGAAACTATATTAATGTTTCTGTAAAACATTCATGACAGCATTATTTTTAATTTTGCCCTTTGCAAATCATTTTTGTGGTCTTCTCAGCAGACGGAATCGGACTTCAGTAGAATTTCTGTTTCAAAGCTGCAGAAATAATATGTATAAAATTAATGTGTATAAAAAGGCTTTAATTTCAAGCACAAAGCCGTTGCATTTGTTAAACTTTCACAGAATATCATCACCCAATTTTTTCAAGTTGAACTCTTCTTAAAAGTTTGAAATTTTAAGTATCTGTCTGTCTGTGATATCGAAAGCTTTCTGCTATAATAGTGTGAATTCACGAAGAAACGCAGATTATTAAGAACTGAGATGAAATAATATTTTTGAAGTAATTAAGAATATTTTGTTTAGCTGTTTTTTTGTACTTTTAAGCCAGAAATTGCCTCAAGTATATTTCATACACTTACTTTTACATTTCCTTAAAAAATTGATTTTTCTATTACTTACTTAATGTGGTAAAATAATTAGCAATTTAAATTAATTATAAGGAATTTTTTATGAAAAAAAGAAATTGAAAACATAGAAAATTGAAAACAAACAAATAGAAAACTGAAAACATATTGAACGCAGTAAGAATTTATTATTGATTTTGTTATACACTTTTAACAAAATCATTCACCAGTAACATGCATATTCATTTTTCAACGAGATTCATTCATATTAGTTCTTTTGCTTAGCCAATAAAAATAGCATTTCCCCCCTCTCACCATTTTGTACAATATTAAAAAAAAAATAAAAACTTGAAATCGGTTTTCACGCACATGAAATACAATTATCAAGGATTGGCAAATTGCATGGATCTCGAAATTTTCAGTATGTTTCTTTGTCGGGGTTATATTAAGTGACGAGCATTGCTATGCATATTATTGTGAAAAGTATTGATCAATCTGTATTTTTTTCACAAAGGAACTTGTAGAATTTGTATTCTAGAAAATAATGACAACCTTCAGTACTGCCACATAGTCAACTCGCAACACTATTTGCTTAAATTAAGAGCGAAAACTGTTTCTAGTTTAATGAATTTTTGAATGATTATTAGATTAACATTCTAAAATAGTAAATTCAGAGAATATTACACTGCTGGCCACCCAAATTGCAACACCAAGAAAGACAAGAGATATCACAACAAAATTTATTTAGTAGATAACATGTTGACCAAGTATCAAATGATTAAATTTATAGACTTCTGTGAAGTGTGGTTCCTTCCAGAATCAGTAGCCAGAGTATCCGCCATTGTTGGAGATCACCGTTGCCACACGCCTCGGCATTGATTCAAAGAGACTTTAGATGTATTCTTCAGGTACAGCAGACCAAGCAGCTTCCACACGTTGACAAAGTTGATCTTGTGTGGCAGCTTGGGAGGAATCTGGGTCAATTGTTGAGCAACCATGGACCACATGTTTTCTATCGGCGAAAGATCCGAAGAGCGAGCCGGCCAGGGAAGCAGTTCAATCTGGCGATTGACGAAAAAACCTTAGACAATGCGTGCCACGTGTGGTCGCGCATTATCCTGTTGAAATATAGCTGTGGGCAAGCCCTGAAAGTAAGGAAGGACAACTGGCTCCAACACCTCGCAGATGTAGCGCTGGCTGTTTAAAGTACTGGTAATGCGTACTAGAGGAAAGCGAGAGTGATATCCAATACAGCCCCATACCATAATACCCGGTGCAGAACCAGTGTGGCGGTGCATAACGCAGCTGTTCGGCATCCTCTCTCCACAGTGTCTTCAGACTCGAATCCGACCATCGTGGTATTTCAGACAGAAGCGTGACTCGTCAATAAAGACAATTTCATTCCATTCTGCCATCCACATCCTTCTTTCATCGCACTATTGGCGGCGGAGACGTCTGCGGTTCTGCGTCAAGGATAGACGAAGTAATGGATGTCGACAGACCACTCTGCTGTAAACGGCGTCGAATGGTACACGCAGACACTGGATGATGCGTTACAAACTGAATGTGCTGTGCTATGGTTCGTGATGTGACTGAGCGATCCGTCACTGCCATGCGCACAATGTTCCCGTCATCACGTGAAGTGGTGCACTGAGGTGGATACGATCGAACACGTCGGTCCGTCGTACCCTCCATCTAGTGACACAAACGTTATGTTTCCGCAATAAAATCCTTGATTGAATTCTGGATGGAAGCTAGTACTTTCCCACAATTTTTGATGTCGCGTTAAATGTTCGTCTGCCCTTCAGCACCATATACTAATGCGAAATGATCTTTCCAGCTTATTAAACTCAACGCTTATTAAACCCAAATGTGGATTAATGCTGAAAAACGTTAAAGATGCTTTAATATTGCATTTAATTTATTACGCAGCAAAAAACAAGCACATCCGTCTCATTGAAAAGTGATTTTATTTCATTAATTTTCGCATACTTGAAGCAAATTCTAAAGTAACTTCTTTTCTTGTGGGTACCAAAGAAATTAATTATTTATTGGAAAATATTTATTTTTATATCTTATTCTATATTTAATACCTGAGGCCGCGAAAAAATTTGATTGATAAAAAGAGGTTACGAATGAAAAAAATATGAAGCACTGATTTAGAACACAGCAAAGCACTCGAGGGCAGTCTGCCTAAGTGTATGACTTTTTCTGTTATTATTTTAAGTACTGGAAAAGATAAGTACTGGTTACAGTTTAAGCACACATAATTTTACAAAGATTGATTTTTATAGCTCAGTTTTAATTAGGTTGTGGATTTTCATAAGCTCTTTGCTACTACTGAATGCATGATTAAAAACAATAATTCGTTCCCTCTTTGTGCTTAAAGCATACTTTCATTCTTAATTTTTTCACTTTACTTTGTTAGTTTTTTCTTCATTAGATTTTTTTTTCGATTAATTCTGTAGACATGTAATGCACTTTAATTGCAGTCATTACTCATATTATTTTTGTTTCTTTTTAAACCTTTGAGCCATTTAACCTATTTAATATAATATAGACTGCAGTACAAAAGTTCTTACCCGGTAGTAATTTTCGCAACTGTTGGTCGTAGACGTGCACTTTAAATTACAAAAATGTTTCAAACGACGCAATGATTTCTGTTTCAGGACTTTTAAGTTTAAAATTTTTATTAAATTGGGAAAAATAACTTCAGATTCATTCCTCGGGTTCTTAAACTTATTTATAAAAGCTTTTGTACTCGTTATAAAAAATTATGCGGACACAACACGACTTCCTCGTACTGCCTATTAAAATATACATATTTTTTGTTGCACTTCATTTAAACTTATGTCCTCGAATTATTATAACTTAATTAACCGATTCCTCAAGGCAAGTTGAAAATGACATCGAAATTTTCAAATTTTGAAATTAAAATATCCTGGTCAGTTTTCGTAGTACAAAAATAAAACGTTTTATTTTTTCTTACCAAGTATAAAACTTTCCCAAATATAAGAAAAAGAACCGAGAGATGGCATTAAAAGTTATATTTCGTTATTTGTGCAAATTATTTTTTTTAAAAATTTGACATTGCCAAAACGTCTACAGGGAAAGCGCGATGTGACATGATGCAATAAGCACTCTTCAAGATGGGATGCATGTAAAAATTTGAAGGACCATTCCAATTACGTTTAATTTGGTTATAATTTTTTTTTCATAATTTGATATCTTACATATATATTCTTGATACTGCCGATTGCAATAAAAAAGTGAGGCGAATAACTAGATGCTATAGCAATCCCATATACAATACTTCAACGTTCTACGGCTAATCATTTTTTAATTATACTAGATGCATACCCACGTACGTACAGAAACCATGCAAAAATCCATCTTGTACCCATTTTACAATGCGTTTTGGAATAATGAGTCATTTATTCCGTCCATGCGTACAGACGTCAAGAAAAGAAAATATTTGGAAACTGTCGAAATTGATATTTTCGTTGAAATCTGATAACCAAAAAACTTTGTGATTACAATACTTCCTTTAATGAACAAGATATTTGATACTGAAATCGGGAGTTATGTTCAGTTGACTTACGCAAATTGAACAGCAAAATATTTGTATTGTATGTAACTTAAAATGAAAGTATACTTTTGTGTTCACTAGTTTGCTTTTTCTCTTATTGGTTTATGTTAAAGTTCCAGTTACATACTTTTAAGGATTTAGAACTGAAAGGGAGCTATTTATATTGTTCTTTTTGCAGTAATAATAAGCATATCTGACAAATTTCTGTGTCTGTTTATTATCTGAGCACAAATTACTACTGGAATTTCTCTCCTTATTAATTTGTGAGTTTTGATTTGCAACATGAAATTTCATTTTCTCTCTTTAGGTATACCGTGTATTTCCGCAGATAAGACGACCTTCAGATAAGAAGAGGTATAAATTTTCGTCAAAGGTTTAGAGCTTTAACATATATCTGTCCTACAAGACGACTGCCAAACAACCAAGGCCTATGAATTGAATTTAGATGAGTAATCATCATCTGGAATAATTTTTTTTAATCTGGCAGCACAGCTTATAGAAACATGTGCCATATCACGAACTAACATGTACCTCTAAAATGTTCCTTTTCTTTATCTGACAGAACTGCCTATAGGAGCACGTGCCGAATTACGAACTCACTTCTAACAAGTTTCACTGTAGGTTGTGTCGTATGTTCAAACAGTTGGCACTAAAATCAGCGTAATATTTGTGAAATGTGGAACCAACGAAAAGAAGGAAATATGAAACAAGCTTGAAGTTAAAAGTCATAAAATAAGCTAAAGATTCGAACAACTGTGCCGCGGAAAAGACTTTTAATGTAAGAGAGAAGATGGGTAAGAGACTGGAGAAAGAATGAAGATTTTATTAAAAATGCCAGTGAAAGAAGGTTCTGTGAAAAGAGGAATAATTTGCTAGCCAGATTTAGAAAATAACGTTTCAGAATGGGTACACGAACAGAAGCATATTATTATATTATTACAAGAAATATATTAGGGGTTAGGCATTAAAGTGGGCATGGGGCAATCCAGAACTAGGCAAAGAATTTAAAGCAATAGTAGGTTAATGCAATCGTTTCATGAACAGAAAAAATTTGGTAGTACGACAGAAAACAAAAACTGCGCAGAAAGTATCACAAGATTTTGACCATAAAGTCACGAGTTTTTGTAAATTTGTTATTGGTATGAAGCAAAAATACAGCTTATCTAATTTTGATGCCGCTCAGATGTGAAAGGTGTTTAGTGACTCTGACTGCCCTACTGATGGCTCGAGTTCGAATCCTTGAGAAGGCATGTATGTAATTTGCCTGTCCTTTCATAGGAGATAATGGTGGCCCACCTATTAGGCGTTCTGTATAATAAAGACACCATTTCTTCCGCCCTTAGTGATGGCGAACGCCTGTAAACGGTTAGTGCCTGCCAATGGAGAGAAAAATTGTCCAATATTGGAAACATATATGAAATACCCATGAACTTCGACTTGATAAACAACAGAACTGGCGAAAAAAGGAGTAAAACTGTTTAAGTCAGAAATATAGACCATTAAAAGCCCAGGTTTATAGTAGTATTAATATGCATGGCAGAAATTAAAAACCTGGTCATTTTTAAGAGGAAAACTACTACACCTAAAATAAAATTCCCACCAGGTATTTTCGTACATTTTCAGGATGATGAGTAGTGAAACGTACATAAAAGGTGAAGCTATGCGGGCAAGTCATTTGATGTGCAGTGTGATTTCGTGATCAAATCATGAGAAAAAGTGAATACAGTGATCAAATCCTTTGAGTGGGAACCCATGAAGAATAGAAATTCATGTGGGCGGTTCGATGTGTTACAGCTGTTACGAGGTGTGAGACGACAGGCTCTGACATTGTAGAAGGTATATCTCGTTCAGTTACGGCTCCACTTGAATTTGCAAGAATCACAACTTCACGGCCAGTTTCAAGGGATTTTAGCGATTTGCTTGTGACCAAAGCATCCCGACTTCAGAGAGGCTGACGGAACAATGGTCCTGTTTCTCCTCTGATATCGTTTCAATAATAGGGAATCACAGGAGGTAAAATACAACCGAAAAATTAAAACGGCGTGACTAATTCAATCTGAAAACTGTTTTAGACAAGGCAAGAACTCGGAATGCTCTTAAACTCTCGACTAGAGAGACTCTTGCTGCTAGCAAGATCCTCACGTAATAAGGACAATAACTTACAATAATCTTTCCTATGCCTTTATTGTTGTTATGTATAGTAACGCAACTTCTGAAAGATTTATATTAAATGTATTTTAGTTCTGTATGCAATAAATGATACGCAACCCTAATAAAGGCAACCACACTAGCTCTCTCATGGAGTCGCGCCATTAAAATACCGTCATCACCCCACCTTCAAAAAGTGTGGGATACTGATGGGAAACTAATGATGAAGCGGAAATTGACTCAGTAGGTTCAGAATGGGTCCCACATCAGAGCTTTTTAACAACGAAAGTGAGGATGTACTTTAGAAACTATTTATCTTAGATGAAAAATGTGGGGAATTTTCAGGATTTTAAACACAATGGCGAGAGATTTGCTTTATTTTATAATGGTTTTAATTCATATAAATTTCAATCTAATTTTTTTGTATCTATCCTATAAGACGACCCCGGATTTTGGGGGCATATTTCATGTTTCGTCTTATCTGCGTAGTATAAGTATACCGTACTAGCATACTGACTACCAATAAGTATTTGGACACCTATGCAAATGACGATATCTACGGTCCTAAGGTACGTCACGGACTCCGTCGGTATATATCGTGTAGGAAACAGCATCCGCTTTAGTCGCATGCAAGATGCCTCGCAGTTCGGAGCTCTCTGATTTCGAGAAAGGTATAATTATCGGGTATCACAAATGTGGCCGATCCTTAAGGGACATATCTAGCAATCTGAAGTATCCAAAATCGACAATGTTCTATGTGATTAAGAAGTGAAAGGTGAGCGGTGATTGTCGGAACGTGCCCCGAGTCGGCAGACCAACGAAACTGGGAGATACAGACCGACGAGTGCTATCCAGAGAAATTTGGAAGAACCGCACCCAACCGATGTCCCTCATCCGCGAAGAGCTTCAACAGGCATCCGGGAGTATTGTTTCAATGAATACCATGCGTAAGGAAGCACATCTGCTTGGTTTTCATGGTCGTGCTGCTGCCCATAAGCCTTTGATCTCAAAGTCCAACCGCGCTGCTCGGTTAATGTGGTGCAAAGCACATCGAAATTGAACCGTAGATCAGTGGAAACGGGTTCTTTGGAGTGACGAATCAAGGTTCACGCTTTACCGTTCGGATGTCAGGGTCTGACATCTACCTGGAGAACGTCTCTTGCCAGAATGCATTGTGCCAACAGTCAAGTTCGGCGGAGGTGGAATTATGGTCTGGGGGTGTTTCTCCTGGTATAGGCTGGGACTCTTGGTCCTCATTCACGGTAAGCTCAACTCCGATGCCTACTGCACTATTTTGGATGACAATGTGCTTCCTATGTTGTGGCAGTTTTATGGGTTGGACCCCTGTTACTTTCAGGACGACAATGCCAGTTCCATGTTTCTACGTTAACCAAGGCTTGGTATGGTGCCAATGGAGTTCATCGAATGGACTGGCCTGCCCAGAGTCCAGACCTGAACCTATCGAGAACCTCTTGGAGTGAGAACCTCTGGGACGAGTTGCATCGCCGAATTCAGGGGTGCACTACCCGTGCAAAATCGGTGAAGAAACTTCTATGTCTTCTCCAAGCTGAGTGGAAGAAAATACCACTAGCTGTCATACAAAGACTTGTGGAAAGTATGCTCCGGAGGGTCACGCTGTAATTACCTCTCGTGGAGGCTCTATCAGCTATTGATTTTGAATAAAGTTAGTGTTTCTTTTCTATCACAAGTGTCCAAATACTTATTGGTAGTCAGTGTAGTATACAGTACTAATAATTACATAGTATTACATAGTACATTGGACTGAAGTAAAAAATTTAAATTACTGCACATCTTTTTCATTGTTCCTTACCCTTCAAAGCATGAAGAAGATGTTAATAGCCATTCATCAGATATAAGCGTAGCGTCGCATACATAATCTCCATTCCTTAAAATAGCAACATGCCAAGGCCATTGTCCATGAACAGCACCAAAACGCCCTTCGGGAAGGTTCAAAGCAAAATTCCTGGCCACTCTAGCCGAATGAGCTGGTCTCAGTCCACAAGCTAGCGAAAGCAGTAAAAAAAACTTTCTCAGTAAGTAAAATAATTAGACTTTGAACGAAAATGAAATGAAAATTCTACATATCGGTCTCTTTATTTCACAGTGCATTCTATCAAATACATAAGGGAAGAATCACTACTATCTTAGATATACTGGTACTTTCTTTATACACTGAAATGGGACTGAAACAGTGCCTAAGAAGATAGTAAATACATAATGAACATAACATGGCAATAGAATTATTTTGCCCCAGTGGCTTTTGCATATTTTCTAGAAAGATTTTGATTGTAAGTAGAAATTTTATAGAAACAAGTCTTCTCACCACTTGATCCACACTTGACGTAAATGACGTTCTGACTATCACATGGTACTTGAACGAATCTGGAAGATAAAATTTCACACAAGCAATTTAGAATTTTCACTAAATAAACATGGATAGATAATGAATTTTAAATATTCTATTCTACACCTACATTTATTAACAATAATATACGTTTGACTAGACCAGTTGATGCAGAAAAGAATTTTAGAATTTACAATGCAATTTTTCGTTGAAATGTACAGAATTCTAGCTTGTTACTTTCAACGATGTAAATTTTATGAGAACCTAAATTTAATGTTTTATTTTAGGACTTTTTAAAGATTTTGGGGCTTTAAAATTTTTTATTGTTATATGGTATGAGGTACTTTGGATTTAATTTTGCTAAATGTTCTTTCAATTATTGGAAAATTTTTATTTTAAATTTAGGAAACATTTTTATTTTGAATACAGCTGTCATTCATTTTAAATTGCTTATCTAATTAAAGAAAGCACGCATACTTAGAATTCCTTTTATGAGCTTCATATAAAAAAATTCAGTATTAAACAGAAGAAAGCAAAAAATCTAATGTTTGAAAAAAAAAATTTTAAAGGTTTCGAGGCGTACTAATAATGAAGCTTAGCTGGCTGTTTGAAGATTGTTGTTTTTCATATTATCTTAATTTTTTTTCACATTACTGTAAAAAAGCTGCCAATGTTATTTTAAAGAGCATTATTTTAAAGCGCACGAACCGAAATCAATTATTTATTAATTAGCTTAAATAATGAAGGTTTCTTGTTTCCCTAAACAAAAATGAAGCAAAATAAGATAATTAATCTATGAAAATTATTTTTTTTACTTCTTCACGATAACTGCTTTCACATTAGACCTCTTTTCATAAATTCATCACTTAAGCCCTTTTTATTTTAGTCATAAGAATAATAGGTAATTAATAAGCAAATTAGATTTGACATCTCCATTTTACTGAGCAGGAATATCAAGCTCCGTTATAATCTTACATTTTGGTTATAATTACTCACTGGATTGTTCTTTGGAAGCATAAATTGTTGAATTTTATGCACCGAACTCTGAACTACATTAATTAACATTCTGGTACTTTATTGTTGAGAAGTATATCATTTTATTAAGTAGCATAATCACAAGCGAGAAAACACAATAGCAAGAGGATTTAATATCAAGCACCTGTAACTGCATTCTTAACTTTTACATGTTACTGGGATAAAAAAAGAAAAGAAGAGCCAAAAGTAAAATGAAAATCAGAGATGTGCTTTAATAATCGAACAACAAATTTTGCTAATGTAATTTAATTTTACTAATATAATTTAATAGGTAGAAAAATGAACGGCAAGTTTGAATTTTTACGAAATATGAACAGTTTTGTAACTGATAGAGGGATGAATTGAGTTATTTAAAATATATTTCAAACTAACACTACATTTTTGTTCTAATTTTATATTTTGCCTTGGAAACTTTCTCTTCCAGTATGATTTAATTTATTATTTGCAGTATCAAGAGCGAGGTAATTCAAAAGCCTTGGAGATAGTTTTTAAATTAACTCGTTCCAAATGGAACGCTGAACGTATTAAATCGACTGTTGATTATGTGTCAATTATATCGGAAATAGAATTCCAGTCTCTTTAATGAGCAGCAAAACGTTATGATGTAACTTAGTTTAAGTTATTAGCTTTGTTATAAAAATTTCAATTGTCTTTATTTCTATTGAGTTTTTTGAATATTAAAAGGAGTTACGAAAAATTATGTTTTAATGATTAAGTTTCAGAGTCTAGCCAATCACATGTAATTCCAGTTATTCTAGTTATAAAGCTATGGAAAATAAGAAAAATATATTTTATGAAAACGGTTTCAATACTGTGGGTGAATAAATAATTTAACATTTTATATGGTTCCCACAAAAAGTAAAAATTTCAACCACTGAAACGTTATTTTGATTTTCTAAGTTAAATAGAAAACATTGCTAGCTTTACCAGCAAGATTAGCAAAGAAACGCGCAATTAACATTTCCATAGCATCAACTACAAATTTCATAACGAGTGTCCCTTTATGGAATCATTAGTCGCGGAATCGGAAAATCTTTGTTTCGTATATTCTCCAGAAATGCAATTAAAAAATTCTGTATTTCGATTAACAATTTCCACGGAAAAATGATCTATAAATCATTCTCGAATATCGCACTGAAGTTTGCTTGTTGAAGTATGGATCATTTCATATTTAACTTCCGAAAGCTTGATGGAAATCTCGCTAAATGGAATTTCTGCTCGAAGAGAATTATATACAGTAAAACGTTAGATTTTGTGTGGTATTTTGTTTATCATGCAGATCATGAAAATGTCGCCGAGTAGCGATTTAGCGCCAATTATGAAATCGAGGAAGGGAGGCGTAACAGCATACTCATAAGACTTGCGGTTTCTTTTGATGTAATTTCGACTGATTCTCGTCGATAAGCCACATTTTGCTTTTAAATTAACTCATGTTTCTGCATTTATTCTTGCATTTTGAAAAAAAAAATATTAAAATTTGGATACTGAAGTATTAACGCACCAACCTTGGCGCAATCTGGCGACTTCTTGTAGATGAAAGGGTTATTTCTCGGGTGCAAGTTGATTGTTTTCGCGACATTTTTTCAAAAAGACGCCATAAGTATCCGTAATTAATGCAAGTCAGCAAGCATTATCAACATATTTCAGCAATTTAGAATAAAAAATTTAGTTTTTTAACAAGGATTATGTGTTATATGAAAAAAATAAAACATATTCGTCTCCAGAACTTTCTGTAATTTTTCTTGAGTACACAGCGATTTGTTTTCGCTCAAGAAAACATCAGAAAATTGAAAATACTTGACCTCGCTCAAACATCGGCTATCTACCTCGTAGTTCCCTTTACAGATGAGAAGCAA
>KK114246.1:322389-374349 GCA_000611955.2 Stegodyphus mimosarum | reverse complement strand
TCATGGTAGGGGAAGAGGGGTGAGAGACCTTTGGACTCCCCATCAAAATTGGGGGCAGAACGGCGCTAAATCGCACTGTCATGTGTAAGGTGCTCAAAGCTGTTGCCAAAGACAGGCGTAAACTTGCGTTCCTTGCCACGAGAAATTTCGTGCGTTCGGGCTGATTATAGGTCAGACAAGTGAGCATTAACAACAACAAGAATTTATTGATTCAGTGCTAGCTTTCTCCAACGATTTCGGGTAAGCGAAATTCAGTTAAGTGATGATAATGATATAAAGCAGTATGAATGAGGAGAAAAATTACGAAATTCTTGCTTATTTTCTATCAACCAGAACATTAATTTGGAGATCAAGAGAAACTATAACAAAAATATTTCTAACGAAGAACACTCCTTATTGATTTTTAAGGAAAAGTTAAAGGAAATTTGAATCGAAAAGGAAATTAGTTTTTTAAATTCTTTCAAATACAGATTTTTTTTTATTAGTTATTACGGCAAAGCACATTACGGCTCTCAGCCTAAGGGGAGGGATGTCTTCATGAAGGATTTACAAAAAACGCAAATTAAAAGCAACGTTAAAAGCAAATAGTCATTTCAAATTAAAAATTAACTTCACCCTAATATGCTTATATCAAACAACAGATTATTTATCGTAGGCAAAGTTCATGAAGAATTTTATAAATTTAATCTGAGAAGTAAGTGATGTTTCGCACTAATAAAATAAGAGGGATTGAATGATGAGTCTCGGATATTTAGCGCAAAGCCTCTCTGATCGAAAAAATAAACTTTCCCTCCTTGCAATCGAAAAGGATTGAACTAAAACTTTAGTTTACTTTACTGCTTGGATGAAAGTCAAGTGACAGCTTAATTATATATAAGGTAAAGAGAAACTTTTTAAAGATGTAATTTGAACGAGGTATTGAAAAGCCGCTTAGAAGGAACTGAACCACGAGAACAGATTATTTTAAGACCTTCAAAGGCATAAAAAGTACAAAAACAAGGAGAGGGTGTTTGCTGCCTTTGATTAATGACTGTGAAGTGTTTACCGAGTGCTGTTTTGCACTTTGAGACCGAAATATTATTTTATAAGACAGCAGTATTTAAAGGAAGGTTAGCAAATATTTGAATAATATATATGTTCCGCAAATTATTTAAATATTTCAAACAGAGAAATTAAATGTTCAGTTAGGAAATAGAGTTTCCGAAACGATATACGTACTGATGTATAATTCTGCATCTTTGATGCTCAAACATTACACTTTTTAACCAGAGACGGAGAAGTTACCACCGATTTTTAAGCATTTACTAAAATTTTCAGAAGAAGTAAAATATATCCTTAGTTAAAAAGCCATTTCTCTGACCTTCTTAGCATGCCTTCGTGGTGTAATGGTCAGGACACTCAGCGCGTATTCGACAGGTCTGAGGTTCGGGGCCCGGTGAGGGCATTGCTCATTTCACTCTCTTCTGCTTTAAAAAAAATTCTAATGACTCTACAGTGGCGCGCGAACTAAAAGGGTGGTGGATGATGATTCTCCACCATCAAGATTTGGCAACTGGGTCCCCTAATCCCCAGTCGTTTCCCAGTCTCGAATACTCGGTGCGTATTCGAGAAGTTCGTGGTTCGAGTCTCGGCGAGCGCATTGCTTATTTTTCATGACTCCTGCTTCAAAAAAATCCTAATGATTCTACAAGTACGCGCGGAGCGTGTTGACCACTACACCACGAAGGCATGCTAAGAAGGCGGGAGGATATCTTATAGCGTAATAATGAGTATTTCATTAGTTTGGCAATTCATCTGGAGCAGATAAATAAGGAACAGATGACTAAATAAAAAATGATCTAACAAAGACCAGAACATTTTAGAAGGGTATAAGGTATATCTCCCACTTTCTTAGTAGGCCTTCGTGGTGTAGCGGTCAGCACACTCGATGCGTATTCCAGAGGTCCGTAGTTCGAGTCCCGGAGAGGGCATTGCTCATTTTTCATGTCTCCTGTTTCGAAATAACCTAATGTCTCTACAAGTTCAAATAGCATCTTGAATCATTGGGGTACAACCGGAAAAGACCTACAGGGTGGTTAGGTGTACGTAAGTTCTGTATAACTTTGGATTGAAACCGTAAATAACAGCAATGTATTAAGTTATTTACCGTTTTCTGTCGTATATGTTGTGCAAAAAATAATACAAAACAAATCGGCATAATATTTAATAATAAAGCACCAACTCATTTCAGTGTTTAAACGACACTGTTCTCTTTGATTCAGATGAAAGGAGTGAAAGGATGAAAATGATTACACAAAAATATGAAAAAGCAGACGTATTATTCAAAGCCGTGTTTTGATGAAGGAAGGCTTGTTAAAGTCTCCTTCATCAAAACACGGCTGCTGACTACCGCGGATGAGTGTAAAACTTATGGACGTCAGAACACTTTAGCATTATTCTGACAATAGATGGCACTACCCGTATTTTTTTCATTTAGACAACAAACCACACAACAATATTTTTCATATATACCATAGACAAAAAAGGCATCAACAAGATAATCAAGTAACACTGAACAGTTACTCTGCAGAGAAGTTTCCTTTACTCTTATTTACGTTGTTATTTTGATAATTACTTCCCAACTTCCAACTTCATTCTGCGTTTCTTTTAATCGTTTATAGCACTGAAACTGCAGAAATATTTATAAAATATACCGTTTGAGAAACTGCCAGAAAATCATATCTAGAAATGCATCTTTTACGACGCAGATCCTCTTTTCTAATACACTATCAAAGAATTAATAATTTTTTAGTATTTTGTCCACCCGAGATCAACTGCTACATGCATTATGTGGTAAGAAATAACTTATTTTATTTTTTAGGTATTTCAAGACGAAATTAGTGGTGCAGAGCGCAAATCTATGACTGTGTTTGCTTTCATTTTCTAGAACAAATCTAAGACAGAGTTTACTTTTCATTTTGATATTCCGAAAGTCATAGAACAGTGTTGCCAACTAAATTCTTTCATTACACTTATTGCTCATTTGCATGAGCTATATTTATACTCATTGTACCTATTTTGTGTTTCTTTGTAAAATATATCGAAAAAAATTAAAGTTATAAGCAAAATATGCACATTGCATTATTTCAACATTTTTAGTAATACAAATGCCATCGCTGTAGGAAATCGCGGCTAATATCCAATCGTCAAAATCCCAAATGCTTGCATTAAAATACATATTGAATTAATTGGATGGTGCAATAACATCGTTTAATATGATCAACATGTTACAAATGAATTATATTTTTCATCCATCAGCTAAATATTGGTAGTTCGACCTCGTTAAGGTTCGATCCTAAATGAACGGCTGGCTGCAGGAATGTTTTCAAGGTGTTAGAAATTTGCTGTAGTGAAGATCATGGTATTAGAAGTTAAAATAAAGTGTGGCTGTGACAATAAACTAAGAGCACTAAAATGTGATGAAAAACTTTACATATATAAGGTTAGCTAACATTGCATTATGATCGCAACAACCTATAAAATAAACTTATGCATGTAAGATGAGATATGTGACCTAGCATAAGAACATTAATTAAATGACTTACCCAGAATTAGCAAAACCAGATGCAGAGTAAAAATAAATTATATCACATGTGACATAAACTTTATTTCTTGTTTACAAGCGCGAATATTTTCTTAAATAAATATCAGAACACAAATAAATTCTCCAGATTAATAAACCATTTCGCAGATGAATACACATTGTTCTAACCAGATCCACTAAATAACGTGGCCCAACACGTGACATGAGTAAAAGGCCTCACTACTGTAACATAATCTAAGAACATCAGTTCAGAAAAAGGGTCCTGATAACACAAATCCGTGAAACATTTTTGAAGGGTGCCAGTTCATGATAAGTTACCCGTTCATGCATGAGTTATCCGTCTAAAGGGAGGGATGGCTTCGTGAATGACTTTCTCAGAGCAGTAGATTTCGGATATACACTGGTTAAATAAATTAAGAGAATTTTCATATTTGATCTACGATCTCAAGAACTACAGGACAGATTTTACTAAAATTTGGTGTGAACGTAGGTTGATATACTACAAACAAAATAAAGATTCAACAGTTATAATAGACACACACGTTCGTGCGTAACACTCATGGGAGTCTGAAGGTCCGAAAAAGAGGTTGCAGAAGACACAAAAGAAATGAGTTAATAAGGGGTATGGTCTCCTCTTACAGCGTACAGGCCTCACAGCGTGATGTCATACTGGAAATAAGGCAGTTTATCAGTGCCTGGGGCAACTGGTCCCACTCATTCAGCAACGCTGTTTTCAGTTCCTGGATGGCTCTCGGAGGAGGGTTGCGAGTTGCAACTGCCCTCCCCAGAGCGTCCCAGACCTGCTCTATAGGTTGAGGTCTAGAGACCTGGCTGGCCAATCCATCCGGCGAATATCCTCACTCTCGAGAAATTCATCGACCAGAAGAGCTCTATGTGGCCTCGCGTTATCGTCCTGTAAGATGAACTCGGGGCCCACTGAACCCAAAAAAGGCGAATATAGAGCTCCAAGACCTCATCCCTATACCTCACACCAGTCACAGAGCCTCTGTCAAAGACGTGGAGAGGTGTGCGGCCATCCAACATGATGCCTACCCAGACAATTACACCGCCACCGCCATAACTGTTGATTTCGAAGACATTGGAGGGTAGGTAGCGGGTCCCTGGCTCTCTCCATATGAAAGTATGGCGAGAATCGGTGTTTAGGCTAAAACCGGGCTCGTCGGTGAACAGAATGGTTACCCATTGCTCCGTACTCCAATCACTATGCTGCCTGCACCATGCTAATCGGACTCTCCTGTCCGTAGACGTGAGCGGGACGCAAACAGCCGGTCTTCCAGCAAACAAACCTCTCTCATTCAGTTTTTTAGAAAGAGTCACCCTTGTTACACGGCTTTCTGTGGCTGCATGCAGGTCCCGAGAGAGCTGAGAAGCTGTAGCCACTCTGTTACACCTCGCTAAAATGGACAAATAGCTATATTCTCTGGCCGTCGTTGATCTTGAACGACCTTATCCAGGCTTTCTATCGATGGATCCAGTATCCTGAACTGTTTCCGTAGGTTACGACGCTGGGTGTGAAGTTAAACTGTCTGCATATCTGGACTTGCGATTTGCCTGCCTCTAGCCTCCCCACAATTCGCCACCTTATTCCGTCATCTAAACGTTGGTGGTTACTCATTTTTACTGTTCCGATGTGAATTTAACCGATTGCTGCAAGATAACACCAAGAAATTTGCCGAGGTGGACTAGCGACCGCAATTCGTCTTCTCCACGCTCCTGTTTTTCTATTCGCTCCGCCTACACACACGTATACGTTCACGTATTTGCCGTACAAGATTTGCATTTTTATCTAGCAGCAGTGGTTTTTACTTCAGTTCAGTTCTTTTCATGTAATTTGATAAAATATGCAAATTCTCTTAATTTATTTCACCAGTGTACATTACATATTATGAAAAGCTTCCAAACCTTTATAACACCAGTCCTTTCAATCGCTTCACAACATAGATCAGAAAGCGTTTAAGAAAAGCATCAGAAACAGTGCTTAAAATCAGTCTGTCAAAAAGCATTAAAATACACAAGAGGAGCATTTCATGAATATTGCGAGACTTAACGGAAAATGCTATTTTAAATGTCAGATTGTGCTAAAGCTTTACCCATTTCTATAGGATAATTAATTGTAGATAATTTGGGAATTTAAAGAAATTTTACAATAAAATTATGTTAAATGCTTGAAACGTAATACATTCCTAAACTTGACGGCTATATAGTAAAGAAGTGAGGGAGTTAAAAATAAAAATTTTTTTAACAGAGTTCAAATTTCTTCCTAGGCATGGTTTGTGTACAAGTTGTCAGTTTCAGCCAAAGTGGTGAAGAACAAAAATTGCTATTAGATTAAAAATATTGGTTGCCTTATGCTTCAAAGTTCAAATTCTGTAAGTAAAGTGTATTTGTGATCTATGCTGTATCTCTGATCTTCTGCGAAGAGTTTCCATCATTACAGCCCTAGAACGAAGTTTCTTATGAATTTCATCATCAAAGAGTTTTCCGTATGTTATCCATCAATTTCCAATTTATATTATATTACAAATAGTGAATGTAATAACAGCATTTCAGTTTTAGTTTTGACCCTGAATTTGAAGCATCTTGCCCCATCCTGGACCTTGAGCTTGAAGGCAGTTAGAATACTAGCAGCATTCTGGTTATAGCAGAAAGCTAAAGATTCGATTTTTTTTTCTTCTTTTAATTCTGATAAAGAATGAAGATTAAATACAAAAATCTGTCTTCTAAGAAGTTTTTCACAGTAATTATAACAAATAAAAGAAAATGAATGAATACTTACTCATAATTAAGAGCCGAGCAGGTTGATACAGCCAAACTTTGGAGAACCACATCTCTTCGAGTTGCGGGAAGACTGTAGTTAAGATTTTCGGAGCAAATCTTTGCGGTTTGGCCAGAGTCAGAATATAAGAGAAACCCTGAATTGCTGTAAGTATAATAGCTTTCTTTCGTGCCCCAGTTGCTTGGGCTTATGGACACTGGAAAATAACACCAGAAAAAAACTTTCAATCTAAATATACTTATTGTAATAACTATACCATGTCATTATTTATGTGATTTATTACAAATAACTAGGAACGAATAACCAGGGTAAAAAATTCAGATTAACAATATTGTAAATGAAAAATAAATATGAAATTAATTTTGAAGTTTTTTACACATTTCTAAGTACGTTACAGCTGTAAGAATGTGTTATTAGTATATGAAGTTATAAGGTATTTCTCCCGCCTTCTTGGCATGCCTTCGTGGTGTAGTGTTCGACGTGTATTCGAGAGGTCCGTGGTTCGAGTCCCGGCGAGGGCACTGCTCATTTGTCACATCTCCTGCTTTAAAAAAATTCTAATGTCTCTACAAAATGTTTTTTAGAATGCACATGAGAAAAGATTTAGGTTCAAACTACTCATATTTTGTTTAGAAAAATTTTTCCTTTACTAATTTAATAAATCATTTAAATTCATCTGTACGTTTAATCTGAAATTGGGATTAAAATATTTCTGCATTTCACTATTTGCTTCTTGATATAAATTTAATTGCAGCAGAACTTTCACTTGCTCAAACTAGTAAAAATGTATGGCTGAACAGAACGATAAAATAATGACAAAAATTTAAAATAATGATAAAATCAAAGGCAATACTCTACTTGAATAAAAATTTCATCAAATGTTTTATGAAGGAAAGTTTACTTATAAATCTTTTCCTTATTGCGTTAAGCCTCACCAGTGACCACAGCTGACTACTGACAGTTCAACCAGGGTTCAAGCCCAGGGAAACGGCTGACTGCGTGTTTGGTTTTCGTAGTTATCTGGTTAGTGTTCATGTGTAACTTGAATACGAGCCAGTTTTAACTAGAAAATCTTCCATGAAGGTATTTATAGCATTAGGCAGATGGTTCTCTTGAGTACTTTTTTACAGTTTAAAATCACAAAGATCAAAGGAAAATATTCGTTCTCATTAATTTGTGGTCCTTCCAGAAGCAAAGCCCTGTAATCTGTCCTCAAAATCATTTCCCATAGATTTCTACGCTCCTTTTTTCAATGTTATAATATAAGGTATTTCTCCCGCCTTCGTGGTGTAGCGGTCAGCACTCTCGCGCGTATTCGAGAGGTCCGTGGTTCGAAACTCGGTGAGGGCATTGCTCATTTTTCACGTTTCCTACTTTCAAATAAATGTTAATGACTCTACAGTAGCGCCCGAACTAAAAAAAAAGTGGTGAATGATGATTCTCCACCACCAGAATCTGTCGATTGGGTCCTAATCCCCAGTCGCCCTTTAAAAGGGGGAGTATATATATTCTCCCGCCTTCTTCGCGTGCCTTCGTGGTGTAGTGGTGAGCACGCTCGGCGCGTATTCGAGAGGTCTGTGTTTGGATTCCCGGCAAGGGCATTGCTTATTTTTCACGTTTCCAACTTCAAAATACTTAATGTCTCTACAATAGTTATAATTTTTATGCTTTTATAGGTCATGCGATCTCCAATCTTCAAGGTATTATTTACCAGAATAAAATGCCTAACCAGCATTCAACCATCATGCGCATGGGCTAGAAGAACATATTCAATTTGTAGTTACAGCCAAATATCCTAGAAGCATTAAGAGACGTCAAAATTCCAAAGCACATCTACATGATAATGAAAAACTATTTCTGATATAGATCCAGGATTATCATAACTAGCAACCTACTAAATGAAAAAAAAACAATCAAAAGGGTGTCTCTTTTCTTGGTGCAGACCATTAGAACACTATATTCAAAAAGATTACTTCGTATAAACGGAGAGAACATATGCAGAAGATTGCATTTACCTTTGTTGTGAAAGGACACTCAAGGGATATTCTGGAGCACAACTGTAATGCAACACTTTCAAAATTCAGTAATCCCTGCAATAAATAAAAACCAATAATATCCGAAACAAAAGAATATTCTAATTTCGAATTTGTGTTAAATTCTGCAACGCCATGTATGCCTAAAAGTCAGTAATCAAAAAATTAAGTAGTTAAGGAAATAAAATGTTAATGCCTTAACGTTAGAACCAAAGTCCTCTTAGACATCACACATTTGCAATATACGTAAAAACACTCCCGAAATCTCAAGAGCCCTTTCCAAAATGCAGGGATCCTTGTGTGTTTTCAATCAAAAATACAAAATATCCTTTATAATAGACTTTACAATTTCCTTAACTGAAAAGATGTTGCTTTACGGAGCAGGTATTTGGGCATAGCCATTGAACGTATGGAAACGAAGAACACTGGTTTCAATACGGCGATCATTCCTTTTCCAAACAGCAAAAGGGTTTCGTGCAACATCAACTGCCGCCTTATGTGTACTAACAGAATTCCCTCACTCCACATTTAAAGCAGCAGAAGAAGCTGATTCAGGAAAAACTGTGAATTTAATAAAACTGTTACACATTAATGATCAAGAAATGAACCCATTATATTATGAATTTTCAAGGAAGCCGTACTTGAGGCACTCAGCATCAGATTCGACATCAAAACCGAGAAGTTAATGCAGTAATTGATTAACCAATGATCTACAGAGATAGGTCGAAAATAACAACAAAGTCGGGCGTGTATATGTCATTTTAATTTCAGAACATAAAGAAGAAATCTGGGAAGGCCACCAGCGTGAATATAACATCGTATTCTAAACCGAGTTGAATGCTATAAAAACGAGATATTATTCGGATACTCATCGACATGTCAACTTAATTACTAATTTTCAGACAGACAGGCAGCAATTCTAGCAATTACATAAATAAATATCCTATCGTACAAGAAATTTATTATTTAGCACTGGAAAACGCCAGTACTAAAATAAAAATAAAATTAGTAAAAGCCCATGCTGGCCAAGCGTATAATGAAAAAGTAGATATTCTTGCCAGAGAAGTGGCGCAGAATGAATTTCTGCCTTAAGAAAAGAAACACCTGAAATCTGGAAAATCTAATGGAATGAAGCACAAGAAGGAAGAAACCTATATAAAATGTATAAGAATCCCTCATATGTCCACATGCCATATAATTTCTTAATATATGTATTCATAACAGGACATGGCTCTTTTCTCACATATTATTTTACTCGAAATCTAAACAGATATATGCGTATGTGGGGAAAGAGGCGAACGCGACCATTATGTAATTAGCTGTCAACTCAGAAAAGAAAACCATTGCAAAACCAGACAGCCAGTCACACCAGAAGATATTAGATATATTGAGTGTGAAACAATCAAGACGAAAGACCTCCAAAATTATGATGCAGCTCATGGCGTGTGACAGAACAGAAATATGACAAAACCAATGAAATGAAATATTTATACATGCATCAAAAAGGATCCTTTATGAAACGAATAAAAAAATGTACCTATGAACAATGAAACATAAACAAACACTTAAGCATTATCAAAATATTAACTGGTATTTCAAAATAAAATGATCAGAATTGTATACAAAGAAACACAGAATGCATGACGGAGCCGGTAACATGGAGCGGCTGCCCAGAAGGAGAAAGGTAAGAACACTGCACAGATTAGGTGACGCAGTCACAGTTCAGGTTCCCGGGCGAGGCCCTACCCTGTGTGTATTGAAGTGAGGCGGTGTGCATATCTTTTTCGTTAGCATAGCATAACTTCTGTAGATTAGCTGTGAGTTGTTTTAAATTTAAGCTCTTAGATTCTGAAATACATGGCTATTGTAAATAGATTAAGAAATTTTGAATAAGCAATATAATGGCAATCTTCTGACATCTAGGTTAGGTTAGGTATAAGTGTAGGGGGCCACCTATTATTTACCCTGGGTAAGTAGGTATAGGCCCCTTACGCTAGCTATCCAGATTAGCAAAGCCTTCCTGGAACCCACGGTGCCGTTTTGGTGTAGAGGTGCTTCTGCTGTCTAGAGCAAGCGACATCACAAGCTCTGCCACTGCTGGCGGCGTCACTGTCTTATGGCAATGTCTCTTCTGACATCTAGCTGAATTTGGCATTAGGAACAAGGTCAATTTGCGTGTAGGCTGTGGAGATAAACTTCAATTCGTTCTTCGGAGTCGTTGGTCTGGCGGCATGTTATCGTAGCTTCCTTCAACGTCGACTGCTGCTGGTCATCTGGCCTTCATGTAGCATGGGAGGTAGTTAAAGCGAAGAAGAGAAGTGTGGCAAGCCTTTCTATTGGCAGACATAAGGGAGGGGCGGGGGTTCAGAGCCATACTTTTTGGGGGGTTGGTAACACTGAACATTGGGCAGTGGATCCCTTGTTGTGCTGATTACCGAGGCGGGGCCCATGATGGATGTTGTGCTAAAACAGCAGTGCGACTGAGAAAAATTGTAAATTCATAGGCGAAGTTCTGGTGTTCTGTGCACTTTTCCCCGTTTCTGTTTTGTAGGCGATCGGGCATATTCGGAAAGCACAAGTTCATACTGTTTTGTTGAAGATCTTTCACTAACATAATAAATTAATGCCGTGATTATTTCAGCTAATCTTTCCTCGCAGTTCTTAATTTAAATCACTTAATTTCGATGTGATATATGTAAATCACTGAGACAAGTTTCATCATTTAAATTTGCACGTGTTTGATCTTGCTGTTCGTGAAAATGTTTTGGCTCAGTTAATAAATCACGATTCGTTGCAGAAATTTACTTCTACTTAGCCACCTTACATCAATATGTAGTAAATGAACTGTTAAAACAGTTGAACGCTTCTAGTCCTTTATCAAACCATTTTTCAACTATTATAAAACCATTCTGTTATATTTTTACTCATTTTCTCAGTCTTCCGCGTAGCAGTATTTCAAGACAATTGTCGATTTTCATCTTCAGCAATAATTTCAATCTTGTTGTCAAAATCGTTAAAAAGTAAATCTCGTGTTCCCGAGAAAGGTTTTTTAAATTCCCCTTCAGAAAGTGGTTTACATTTTTTTTGTTAACATATGGCTTAATTTGAATAAAGCAATAGCCATTGTACATGATTTCAATATGAGCTTTATGAAAACATTTTGTTGAGCTTCTGAGAATGAACTGAGCTTTAAGTTTCGTAATTTTTTTCTCAAGTCACCATATTGCGGATAATCTAAGTTGCATTTGGATGTTGAAATTATTTCCTGTCAGCTATTATCGAACAAAAATCGCTTTGCGGGCGACTTGTTCCCTGTTATGTATATTTATATGCTTCGAAAACTTTGTTTTTCACTGTTTCAGAAAAAGAATGAAAAAACTTTTTCTTAAAGTTACGGCTGTCTGCTATAATAACAAAATTAAAAAGAATCCAAAGTGTTTTTGAAAATTTCCTAAATACGGTTCCTAAATAAGAAAATGATACAAAGCCGTTAAAAACGATTGATCAGGGAATTTAAATAGTGACGATGTTTAGCGAAGGATTTCAAAAATATTACACCAATATTATATTGCCAATGAAAACTGTGAAAACGAGGCTAATGAATACTCATAGAAAGGAATTTTCATCGTTGTCCTATTAAAAATAAAATTTGTGGATAGATGTTTCTTGAAAATAAAACTAATAATAAAATAGATTAAAAAAAAGGTCGAGGATTGAAATTAGCTATTTTGATTATAAGGGAGAAATACTATTCTTAGATTCGTTCCAAGTTTCGATGTAGGCAACTCATATTCTACAGAAGATTTTTTTTCCAGTGGCAGATTATGAACAGTTACAGTTTGTAACAGAGTCCATTAATCTATACTGAGGCCGGATGTGGTGGTCTCTTTATTATGGAGGCACCTAATAGGCACCAACATTGCCTCCTATGAAGGGACGAACAGTTACAACCATGCCTACTCAGGGATTCGAACCCAGGCCCTTCGGTATCGCAGTCATGCTTCCCTAACCACTATACGTCTAGGCGGCTATTTTACAGAAGCTTATTCTTAGAAGATTTGAATATTTACAGTCTTTTCCCCGTATCCGCTTGTTCAGTATTGCCAGTTTTGCTTATTGGCGGTTTAGTGCGGGAGAAAAGTAAGCATATTTCAATGAAATTAGTGAAGACTTGTTTGAAAATCAAGCTAATTACAAAGGCTAGCGAGATATTAAGCTAATTACAAAGGCTACAGAGTCCCACTGAGATCGAAATGTAATGACTCCAGAACGACCTCTAAACATTTATAAACGTAGAGGAATATCAATTTCACACCAATAATCGTCCTTATCATTATCGCAAAGCAAATCTAGATAATCAGAAGAACTAGAATAAAATCACCTTTATCGTTAGCATTGTAATCTTAAGCTTCTTTACGTGTCTAATAATGTCATTGTCACTAGTTTCGACCTCGCAACAATCGAAACAGCCATTCGCACAGTTAACATGCGTCTTCATTCTCACTAGAGGACACCTGATAAATTATCATTAAAAGCTCGAAAGTATTTCAGTTTTGTTCATTTCCTTCCGTTTTCTGAAAGATTCCATTACTAAAAGCTTAAGAAACTTGAAGATAGCTACTATTCGAATTACCAAAATGCAACGCAAACCGTCAAGTTCAGGTGAAATCAGTAGTCCATAAGTCGCCCCCTCTCCTTGTCGAACTTAAAAAAAAAAGAGTAAAAAAAATGAGCCATTTGCCAGAATAAGCATTTAGAGTAGCCACAGCGGAAATTCTAATTTCTATCTCACACACTTTAATCAAATGTTTTAAAGTGGTAATAAAACCAAAAAAAAGTCGGTTGAAACGGGATTTAAAAGAGGGTAAGCTTAAGAGAAAAAATATTAAAATAAAATTGAAAATAGAAAGTTCTTTTCTCTTTACGCAAATAAGTAACTGGTTTCGATCATTTGCTTGAGAAAGTAAAAAAAGAAGGGGGCTCAATGGTAAGAATCAAATAGAAAAGACAGAGCATTTTAATGGTAAAATGCTCTTTTATCGTTCAGGAAATTCCAGTTTGATTCCCAGTCTACTGAGTTGCTTTCCAATCATTATACTTTTTATTCCCAACTAAACGATTGAAGCTATTTATTTCTTTCTGTTGTGGGAAATGTAAGGAATTAGTGTAAAGTATCCTTTGGGATTCAGAGTGTCTTAACATATTTATTCATTGAGAGATTTCGAAAGTATTTGGCGAATGCTTTTAAAACAAAGTTGCAAGAGATCCTTAATCAACAGGGTCTTAAAACTCGAGATAATATTCCCGTGAATGCAGGCTAATATATTGTTTCCTAGGTCCTGATGAAAGGGATTTTAAGGAGGTATTTATGTGATTTCATTAGCATGACAAAAAGTACTCTGCATTTAAACGCCTAAATTATTTCATTACTTTAGTTAGTTTAAAATTTCTGTTTTCTCAAAAGGTCTGCGTGTTTGTAGTGTTCCGAATCGGTTTTTGAGCAGAAGATCTCGGTATAATGAGTCTTGTGAGCACAGAATAACAAACCAGTGGCAAGCCAAAGCAAAACCAGAATGCTAATTAAATATTTCTTTTTTGAGAAAGAAACTGTCGAGAAATTTCACAATATTCAAATATTTAACTTAAGATTTTATTTTTTCAAAAGGATTCTGAACAATAACAGTAAGCAAAGCGTTTCCAAACTGAGTTGACAACACGTTAGACGAAAAGGCTACAGTAATAAACCAAACATAAAGAATAAGTAAAGCGTTTGAGCTAGGCCCTAAAAATCGCTTATGTTAATAGGCCTTGGCCTAGGACTCCGGTTACGGACTCCTATTTCGGCGGGGGGGGGAGAGTTAGTTGATAGTTAATAGGAGGCAAGTATACCAATGTTTTCCCGTGGGGTCAACAGGTGCTGGTATTCGACTGCATCTTTTTGTAATTTAGATGTTATTTTGAAGTTTGATACTTCTCCAGCATTAATATTTGAACAGATCTGTGAGGACTAATCCACAAAATATGTGAGACTTTTGTACTTTTGACCATGCAATACTTGCTATGATATGTGCATGCAATGAATGCAGCTTATAAAATATCTTGTAATAAGAAGCTAGTGACTTTATGTGCATGCAATGAATGCAGCTTATAAAATATCTTGTAATAAGAAACTAGTGACTTTATGTGCATTTTATGCGTCCAACATGACCTAATGAAGTTTTTCTTCGGATGGAAAAATACTTCAACGGGAATGACATAAATCTGTTTCCTACCATATTTATGATTTTGATGTTGTTTCTTCTGTGTTCTTTCATTTTCACAGAGTAGAATGTATACTTTGGATTTATTTGTGATGGATGACGAATGTGGAAATCTTTTTATCATTGAATATTTGAATAGTTAATGCCCCGTCTCCTAATTCTCCCCAGATGCAGAAATGAAATGCAGACGCAGATGATGAAATGCGAAATCATGTTATAATTCTTAGTAAGCTTTGCTTTTCTCACTAAAAAGGGACAGAGCGTTGGAGAGGCTCCATAAGGATGCTGCGTCGAGACTACAGCCTGTCTCAATCGGATCCTGATGTGAGCTTGCTGAGAACCGCGGCACTACATTAAATAAACACTATCAGATATTGCAAAGAAACCTCTTCAATGAAATTAGTGAAGTTACTAAATGCCTATAAAAAAGCTGTTTGTTTAAAAATATGAGACACTTATTATGTAATGAAACATGCTGATATTTTTAATATCATATTGATAAACTTCACATTATTTCGTTGCCTCTTGGGTTTCTGGACCAAAAAAACTATCTGTATATTTGTGAGATTTTGTTTCAAAAACAATAATAAAATTTCCTATTTACTTGAAACAATGGTCAAGATCTAGTATTAATAAAGCCAGTTTATCTTACAAAATTACTTTATATTACACGGTATGCCAATTCCACTTTACGTTATAAAGTATGTTATACCTAAAATAGGAGTATTAAATCTTTGGTAAACACATTACACACTATTTTGGGCCTTTTTTTAGATGGCCTCTTAAATGTATCTTCAATTTTCGCTATTCATTTAAATTTTGTCTGACTCCTTTAATTTATATTAACATTTCTGTAGCATCATTTAGCATAAATTTCTTCATTACCAGCAATAACAATCTCGCATTTGGTCTTCATCTGAAAAAAAGGATTTTAATGCTTTATTAAAAGAGTCTCTGGCTGAGAGAATAAATCAATTGAATGATGAAAATTTCTTTGGAAAGTTCTGTTTAATGAAATGGGTTACTTGCAGAGGTGCTTTTGTGGTTTTTCCCATGCGTAAAGTGGATACTAAAAGTTTCCTTCAGAAATATTTCCATATGAAAGTTAGCCATCAGATATTTTCCTTGGAAAGTTGTAAGATCTATGTTAATTGCTATGTTTATTTCTTACGTTGATAAGAAATAATCCACCAAATTTCTGGTGGAGTAGACAAAAGAAAGTTGAAATCAAATGAGTTTAAATAACGAACAAGAATATAGTTTTAGAAAGAGATTTCAAAACTATGGCAGCAAAAGCAATGTTTCTAGTTCAACTTGGTGAAGTGGTGCTGACTGTTTAGTGAGTTAATTTTTCACTTGTAGTCAAGTAAGAAGACGCAATAGTTCAAGAAATAGATTTCAGTTGTATTGGTTTGAACTGTGAATATCAAACTGCTGTAGTGTAATTAGAATGAAAGCAGATTTTTTGTTCGTAATGACAAATTTGAAGCTGAAGTATTAACAAAGGTACTAGTTATTGTTTGTACGTTTTTTGTTTTCAGTTTGTGTTGTAGCATTCTAAATTAAGACGGGATGGAAGATCATCCGGGAGTCTAATAAAGTTACTCAGTTTTAACTTAAGTGAAATTAGAGTATAATCTTATAAGTTTTACAAGTTAGCTAGTTCTCTCGGAATTTTTCATACTCAGTCGTCTCACGTTTTGGCTATTGACTATTCGTTTGAAAGAAAATGAGAAATTCAACTGGCACTAGAAACATTTTGTAGGTATTCGGAAACGTACGATAAAAGAAAAGAACATTCAAACAGCCTTTAAATTCACGTAATTATGCATATAGAAAACAGCGACTTCAATATCTGAAAATGAAGTATCAGATGTTATACATGTCACGTGGCCTTAACAAAATATACAGCACAATCTGACTTTTGCTCCCAGGTTTTATGTGAATGTTTTCTCTTAAATTAAAACATCAGTAAGTACATTTTTAGACCAAAATTTATTAATTATATACAGTTTGCATACAACAAATATTTAGCCGAACGTATAGGCCCTAATATGGGCTTAAATTAAATAAAACTGATCATTCTTTTCAGGAGAAAATTTAATCTCACCTTGCCGTGCTTTTTTTGTTGAAAAAATGTATTTGATTAGAAGAATTCATATTAAAATTAGAAGATAATTGACCAGAGCGAAACTTACATACATTAAAACTCATTAAAAATCTCTTGAAATAAAATTACGAACTTACTGCAATTTCTTTCATCTACTCCATTGAGGCAGTCTTCACGAAGATCGCATCTTCTATCCCTATCTACACATTGTTTGTCTCCACACATAAACTGTCCTGGTCTACAGTAATCTAGATATGAAATAACAGGTACTTATTTAGTTATAAAAATGTACGAAACTCTACAAAACATGATTGCTTATGATTTAAATATTTATTCGTAAAACCAAATAAGCATACAGGAAAAGAACACTTTTCAAATATAAGAAAGGAAAATATATTTTCTAAACATACATTCAAGATAAATTCTTAATGTGCATGAAAATATGCAACATTAGATACATCTGTTACATGTTTTAGGGGAAAAACTTCAACATCATGAGTTGCGGGGAAATATCACTTACACTCAGCATAAAATGCTGTAAGAAATGCTGCACTTCCTTTACCGATTTGCATAATCCTAAACTCAAAAGTGACTGACTAAATGTTTTTTGCACTGATAGGAAAAAAAACACACCAAAAAGCAGTTCTTTTAAGAACTTTACAATAAAATAGCTAATAATTAAGGTTATTAGAAATTGTGATAAAAGTATGAATGCCATTAGATGAAATAATGACGTAAATATGCATATGCGTACAGTAAGTCTAATAGTAAAGAAGTTAATTTTCTGGTGACACACTCATGATTTATCTAAGAAGAAGCTATTGCGAAGGAATGGGACTTCCAAAACCAGGTTGCTGCTTTCGCTAAATCCCAGATCCAGTTGGAGGAGAGAATCAGGAATAATACAGTGATGATTATAATAATCATAAGACTATTTTCCCACTCGAATACCTGGCGCTTCGGAGAACACAGAGTTATGGGCGCACGAGATTCGTATCAGGAGAGCGGCAGGGTAAGAATCATGATCCCAAATTCTGTCGATATGTACGTCTATGTGCTAAGCAGATTATACCAATTGGCTTTTGGAGACAAGAATCATCGTTTAGAAGCAGGATTGTTTCTGTGACTTCTCGTAACGTTCGCAGTCGTCTGGAGTTAAAAATAAGAACATCAGGCTTCATCTACCAAAAAAAAAAAAAGAGAATGGTAATAATCCTAAATCCTAAATCCTAAATCCAGTACATAATCAGAGTCATCGTCTCATTTTAAAATGCAGCAGAATAACGCTAGACCACATTTCGTTCGGATAGCTTAACACGCGCCAATTTTCTCCACCACAATGTTCTCCAAACTTGTCCCAATCGAACATATGTGGCTCTGGACTAGGCGAAAGCATTTTTTTACATCCCGTCAGGCAGCGAACAACTTCAAATTGTGCGTTAATACACGTAAAGTGCAGGATAATACCTTAAAACATGATATCCAGCATATTTATGATAGATTGCATGCTTACTTGGAAGTTTGTACTGTTGTGAATGGAGGTTCGATAGCTTGTTAAAATATGCTTCTGTAAAATTTAATGCTCCATAAAAGACAAAATAAATGCTGTTTTATTTCCAGGTACTGCTTTTTATCGACATCATACTTTCATGTCATAACTTTTATTGGCTGCACCTTAGTTTTTAGTGGCGTTCCTTTTTCTCTTTCCTCCCAATATACTCGTATCTTTAATTTGTACTCCTAAACGGAAAATACTAAAAATGCCACCTTTAGAAATATTAAAGAAGGTACCATAATGTACCTAAAAACAGTTGTAAATACGAAAAAGATAAATATACTTCTATCAAGTTTTATTGTGGATTACTTGATGATGTAATGTGTCACGCTGATTTACATAACTGTAAAAAAGAGATATTTTCTCAAATCTTTAATGTCGTCAACAGCCGCAAAAGATTAAAAGATTTTGCTCTCTGTAAATGACTGTCTTGAGCATAATAAATGCATCAGATAATGTGAAAAGAAATGTAAAAGTTAAAAGCAAAAAATGAAGTTGAAGGAAAAAGTATTTTTTAGAAGATGCGTAAAATCTCACGAGGGCTCAACATATAAAAATGCAAAAGAATACAGAATGAAGATGTCATAGACAAAGTAAAAGCTTTGCAAAACAGAATAAAAGAACATCGTTGGAGTGTGCTCATAAGGGAAAAAAACGAAATGTTCACAGAAAGAAAATTTAGACTTTCTTAAGATCGTTCAATAAAGTGTAATAAAGTTCGATAAATTAATGATAAAGTTTGATAAAGCTCTTGTTTTATTTTGACAAAGAATTTAACGCATAAGTTTAATAAATTGCGTAAATAGTTTAATCCTAATAGTTTACAGTAATAGTTAATAGTTTTACAGGGACACGCAAAATTAGAAAAAAAAGTGAAGTAAAAAGGTACAGAAAGTGAATTCGATATAAAAAACCAGCATTATTTTCTCAGATCCCAGTTTAACTGTAAATACAAACATGCGTTATCGAATAGAATTATTCTTCTTGAAAGATTCTATTACAAGAAATTCCGTTTCGTTTTATTACAAATTCACTTAATTCTATGCATATTTTGAATTAGGACATACAATCAAACGGAATTACAAAAAGAGGTTGGAAAAACATTAAATCACAAAAAGTATGAAACAAAACATGAAATCACTGTGATTTAAGAAAACAAAATTACTGGAAGCATGTTCGATGCGTATTCGGGAAGTACGGATTTCGAATTTCGGCGAGGGCATTGCACATTTCTTCAGTTTTCTGATTTCGAAAAAATTCTAAAAGCCTCTACAAGTGGTGCTCGAAATAAAAGGCGGTGGAAAACAATTCATCACTACCCAGATTTGGCGATTAGATACCGTCATCCCCAGTCGTCCTTTGAAAGAAGGAGTACATAAGGTAATTTCTTTTGCGTAGCTGGACTCATGCTTGACGCCCATTCGGGAGGTTCGGAGTTTGAATCCCGGCGAGGGCACTAAGGATTTCTTCAATTTTCTGACATCGAAAAAAATTCTAAGTGACTTTGTACGTCTGAAAAATGACATTTTACCTCCATAAAAATGTGTATTAAACAAATGATTTCTCGAATAGAGTAAAGACGCAACCGAAAGAAATCAGTTTAATTTCATCATTCTCAGTTTATTTGTTGTGTAAGAGACTGAAATCCAGTTAGTTTCTTAACTCTGATTTTTTAAAAAGACAATTTTGAACTTTTCAGCTTCAGCTTATTAGATAAACTTTCCATTCAATTGTAAAATTTATTCTAATTCATTCGCTCCTTCTTATATTGAATCTTTTTTGTAGTTTGCTGTTTCATCTACTTAACCAGGAAATCTAAATGAAGTAAGTTTAAATAACGAGAGAATAACGAGAGACGAGCTTAGGACAGAAAGAATTAGTAATCTCAACTTGCGATAGGAAACTTCTCTCTTGTTGCCTGCCTTTACTACTGTGCTAGGAACTGGTGAGTTTGTTTTTGATTGAAATTAGATTAGTAGTTTCGAGGTAGCTGAGCCAGGTTGATAGAATATAAATTTAAACCTCGGGTCGTAAATAATTTGAATCTTTGTTTTGCGTTTAGTCATCAGAAATAGAAGGTAATTTTTTTAACACTTTTGTTTTCCCTTTAATTAGAGTTGGAGTGGAAAATAAATATTTTAATTAGGATTTTATTTTGCTACCATTACTTTAGCATTCTAGATTTGAAGGTAAAGACAGAACAATAATTCGTCCAGCAAAGTAGAAAGATTAGTCTAATGTTCAGACTAAGGCAAATTGAACATAACCATGCATCTCCTTTTACTACAATTTAATTGAAACCATCAAATTTGAAACAAAACTGATTTAAAGTCTAGGGAACTCGCACACAAGCGACATGGAATAAAAATTAAAAAAACCCCAAAAACCAAAAGGCAATATCTGCCCAATTAAAGAGAACCTGTGCTAAATCTTACAGTCTCAGAACAGCTATCAAAGTCTTAACTTTTCTTTTACTAAAACGTTAAATATGTAAAAATGAACTATTCTTATATTTATCATTCCAGAACTCATTCTATTTTCAGCTATTTTAGCAGTTTTAATGTACATTTCCAGTAATGATTCAGGAAATGGATTTAATTAAATGATAAGCACTAAGGGATAAATAAAAAAATTATTACTTTAAGAGATTAGTAAATAAAAATAAAATAAACGAATTTCTGGGCATGATTGGCTGCTCTTGGATATAAAAACATACTGATGTAAAGGTTTTGATTGATCAGCGCCTTTTTTAGGTTATAAATGAACATTGTGCATAGTGAAATATCAAAATTACTTCAACCTTGTCATAGCTTCTATAAATTCGCGTCTTTGGAAGATATTGAAAAAGTTTTTTGAAATTATTTACTGATAAAACCTTCAAAAATGTTTAATAGTAACACTTAGAGAAGCCAGAAATTAGTTGCCAGTTAAAATTCCCTTCATTCAAATTAAATTGCTAACCGATCACATTCATTGGAAAACGAATTGAACAATTTAGGTATCCATGTGTAAAAATAAATTAGATGTTAACGATGGAGAGAATTTAAGTATTACACTATATTATGGTATTCAAAATTATTTTTACTTGCTCAAAATCACTAATTTCATAAAAATGCTGAATAAAGCTGAATGAATTTATTTAGGGTGGTACACAGCATCATAACACATAAATACAAACTTAAAAAACAGAATACAAATGCAAAGAACACAAAATTGACATGATATGCAACAAAATTTTGAACCTTTTAAAACATTATTAGAATGACATGCGCAGAAATCGAAAGCCAAATGGATTTGAGTAAAACATCAAAGAGTAAGAGGTAACTTCAAAGCATCTAGTATAGGAAATTGAGTTCAGATTGACCTGCCAAAACTTTGCTCTATCGATGAGAAAAGAAAAGAAATTCATTCGTCTTAAGCAGAATGATTTATTAATATGTTCCTTTGGTAGGTTTTAATTGAATGTCAACCGGAGTTATACAGCTCAAAGCAAGCGCTAAACTTTCCTGCTTTTCCAGCTGACGTCAGGTTTTTGACAGTATTGTAATTAGACACTCATTAATTATACAGCCTAATTTCCATATATCGGAGCTTTGACGGAAATTGATCAATTCTTGCAGCTTTTAAAATATTGAGTTTACAGAAAACAATTTAAATATTTAGCTACCTTTCTTGATTATGGCGTATCGGGCTTCAAGTTATGAGGATAGAAGCCCCGCGAGGAAAGAAAAGAAGGGTCTAATTAATTAATCATTTTCAAAGGGTCCTTCGGCTCATATATGCTGGCTGAGAAAAAGTTATGATTGGAATAATAAATACTCAACAAAAGTATAGTTTTGGAAAATATTATTCTAAGGTTACTTCGAAAATCAATGACGACGCACTGAATATTAACTCTAAAACCAAGAAAACTAAAGTTCACGAATGTCATGAGAATTAAGAAAAATGCGGTGAGGGTTAGAAGATATAACATGCTACATGTGTGAACTGCATCAGTGTGATAGTGAAATTTATGGTAGACCTTTTAAAGCTGAAATCATTTTTCAAGCGACCTAGGGATTTCTATTTCCATTTACGTTAAAAATTTAGTTTTCAAATGTTTAGCAGTATTTGTGTTGTGGGGATTTATTTAATTTACTTAACAGTTATTTTATTTTGAAGTAGCATTCCTATCGCTCTTACTTTCGACGCACACTTTACACTTTCTTGCAGAATGCAAATGGTCTAATGCACCTGTATTCAAATGTGGTAGAAAGAAGTTAGTATTTTAGGGAAGGTCTTGGAAGTTGAATTCAGAGCGTGTTCTGCCTGCCGGAAGGCCACATTGCTATCTTTGATGTCCTATCAATTAGTTTTCTGTGATGTTGAGCGCTTCTTGCATTAGGCTTGTTTACACCGACTTCCGAGTCAGAGCCAGCCTGCGCGGTAAGTAAACTGTGAAGCATTTAGGCTAAATTTAATTAAATTTAATTTTAAGATAGTAATTACCTTTTGAGTCAAGCCAAAAGTGTTGGTTCTTGTAAGCATGAGTTGGTGAACTTTAATTTGAGTAAATAAAGGATTCTTTACATTGTTCTTCTGATTTTGTCGAACTTCAACACTTAGGGATAATTTTCTAAACAGTCTTCTAACATCCAACTTTGCTATGTTAGCAAAAGAAACGAGACGTTATAATGTATGTGAATTTGGTCCGGGTCGAACAAGGTAATGCGGGAAGTTTCTAGTAACTTTATTTAGTATATTTGCTCTCTCTATATATATCTATGTGGTATGTATGGGGGCAGTAGAAGTTAAATCTACGGGTCTTCTTGATTTAGGATGACACTTTTTAATTACATTCCCACATACACAGTCTTCACAGTAAATGCGGAATTTTACTTTTTACAATAAAAAAATTTGTTGTCTTGCACGCAATACATTATCTTTTAGTAATTAGTGCCTTTATGGTTGCTGGCATTTATCACAGTCATCATCTAAGTCTAAATAGAGCTCATCGGCATCATCAGAAATTCTACTTCTTATGTTCTTATTCATCTCTCATCTTTTAAAGTCCAACTGCTTTCATCAAAGAGAACATCTCATCAGGTGGAGCCCAGCGCCATCTGGCGTTCGACACTGGCACCACAATGTTTCGGCTGTTCTGTTCTCGTCTGTCCTCCAGAAGACACTGCTAATTAAAAAAAAAGCAAAACGGAAAAGATATTACAGTATCTAAAAAATAGATGCTAAACGTTTTAAGATTCTTGACCGTGTTTCAGTTCAAGAAAGACAAAATGAGCAAACATCGTTTTCAAGCTTCATTTGCTGTAGAAGAAGTAGTTAACTTCTTTAACCGTAGAACTAGTTAACTTCTTTAACTTTCTTCTCCCTCTTTTTTCTCAAACTTTTCTTTCTTCGTCTTTAGGCTTCTTTTTTCTTTTGCGTCATTATATATATATTGTAATTTTTATTTTCATAAAGAAAATATACAATTTACATTTTTTTTCATTAATTTACTTCAAACGTCTTTTCTCTATTTTCGTCTTAGCAATTATTCTATGATTTTAGAAATTCAGCGCATGTCGCCGTACAGATGGGACCTCCATGACGTCGTTCATTGATACGTGGCATGTGTTTCTTCCTTTAATTTTATTTATTCCGTACGGTCCAAGATACTCTGGTTTTAATTTCAAATGCGGCCCAAACTGGATTCTTTTTATGGCTACCAAATTTTTGAAATTGTAAGGTTTTCGTTCTCTTTTTCTTAAATTTTATGTTTTCTTGTTTTCTTCTTGAATTTTAAGTATTGTTTGTTACTTTGCATGCTTTCTAATGTATAATGCTGACGTAAAGTTCATCACTTTCAATTTCAAAATTTGCTTGAAATTCAGTTTCGATCATTTCAATCAGCTTGTACTTTTAGCAATCATTTTGGTAACAAACAGCAATGCCAAAAAAAATTGTGGTTTCTATACTTTTCTTGATAGGTCCAGTTAATAGCCTGCTGAAGTTAATTTGGATGTCTGTACCACTGAGCCAGATTTTCTAACGACAACTTTCAAATAATTGATATGATAGTCTGATTGATAGTTTTGACTTCTCCTTTGGCTCTCAATAGACCAGTATTTATTAAACGATGCTTAATAATCTCTTTAAACAGTAATCGATAAATTCGTTGGAGGTAAATGCTGTACTTCTGTTGGAGATTATTTGGGAAGGACTACCAAATACATCTTTTCCTATTTCCAACTTCGGTATAACTTCATCAGATGTTGTAGACATCGTAGGATAAATCCATACAAATTCAGTAAGTGCATCAATGAATACTAAGATGTACTTATCATTTTTATGTGTATTTTCCAAAGATACGAGGTGATCCAGGTAATACGTTTTTAATATTTCGCAGCGTGAATTAGTTGTATATAAAATTGTGGGGTGTTTATCACATAGTGTTGTGCAAGCCAAGAAATTGTCCCCCAAAAAATTATTCATTAAGAAATAGAGTCATGTGGTGATTATTCAGCTATTTGTCGCTTTCCAGATTCTTACGCATCTTATTTGTAAGCGACTCGAAAACATCTTGGTCATGACAAAGAAATAATTGGTATTTTTGTAATTGGAATTTTTATGATATACTGTAAAATGTTTTGTTGCTGTTCAGACCGAATTTCACGTCACGCTTGACATTTTGAGATTGGGTGTAAATGTAGTACAGAAATAGTTTTTATTCTTTAATGATTTTGCTCAAAAGACCAGGTAGAACGAAATGCGAATTCAACACTCTTTAAGTGTTCACATTTTAATGTTTTAAATTATTAACCTTTGAAAGATCGATTTGGAGCCTTAAATATAAAGAATTAAACTAGGAAAAGTTATAAAATTAATTATATTTGAATTTTCATTTATAAAAATTTATTAAAATTTTTTAAATTTATTATTTACTAAAACTTCTTCAAAAATTTTTTAAAAAACTTCTTAGCAATTTGCATCCTACTTTGTTATAAATTTTAGGGTATAAAATTAAATTTTAGGGTAAATTCAATTTATCTACTATTTTCCCAGGATAGTATAATATATTACTTCTGATTAAAATTTTCCAGTATTATTAAATCTGGCAAATCTCTGCCCGGACACGTAGCAACTAGACACATTTTTAAGAAAAATGTAATGTACAGAAAGAAATGGAGAAATATAATTTACTTTCACATAGGCATCTCGCAAAAGAGGGAAACTGCGCGCAAACTCCTAATTTATTGAAAAAATTAGATATTTTTCCTTTGCTGAAAAACGTGTTATCGCAAATTTATTGAAAAAAAATTTAGAGAAACGTATGCTACTTCCAAATATATATTTTAGCAAGAAAGTTTATTAAAAAATTAAGTTCTAACTTCCACTTTGCCAAAAAAATAATATATTTTTTTTGATCTACTGAGAAAAAGAAAAAGCTATCGCAAAATTAGTGAAACAATGTTGTAGAAAAGTAAGCTGCATTCAGATATGCATCTCACCAAGAAAGTAAAATTTAATGCAATCTTCCAATTTATTGAAAATTTTTCTGTACTTATTTATTTAATAAAAAATTGTCCAAACTTTAGTGAAAAATAATGTTGCAGAAACATAAACTACATTCAAATACGTATCTTACCAAGAAAAGGAAAAGTGAAACTAAGTGCATAATTAGACAAAACAAAAATATCAATATATGTTCTAAGAAGGAGAAGACTATAAAGTGAGAAACTCCCATTATTTCGATATCGTTTTTCATGCTGGATTTATTTCCAAATTTCTACTTACCACAATCGTTCTCATCTGAAGAATCTTTGCAGTCCACAACGCCATCACAAAGCCTGTCAGACATTCCACGTGCTTTTAGCTCGTTGGAGCACCCTGAGATGTAAATTAAAAGTTCTTTAAAACAAATAAAGAAAAAATAAGTTAATAAACTACACATTTTCATTGTTAGAAATGATACATGTAATATATTCCATAGCATAACTTACTCCCAGCAGTGGCCGAGGGTTTAAGGCCACTGAATACTAGGAGCTCGACCTGGGTTTGATCCCAGTCGACCGACCGCTTGCATGGGCAGTTTTCCACATGCGTAACGTGAAAACAGGTCATTTTTTACATAGGAAATCCTCAAAGAAAGTCATCCCTTCTATTAGTCAGATAACCATTGTGTACTTTGTCATGTTCAGGTAACCTAGGCTAAAGCAAAGTTTTATCCGCAGATAAAACATGCTTCAGTAACAAGCTATTGTTGGAAAAGTGAAATGTCGAAAAATGAATGTCTAAAAATCATGTCTATCTGACGAACAATTAGATTTCTGTCGTGTTATTCAGCCATTCATATTTTTATATAAATGATAATAAGTTTTCAAGCTGATGTGTGCGTTAGAGTTTTATGGTCCCTGTACTGTCTAAAATTCACGCAATTCTTAGAGTCTACATTCTACGGGACGGCTTTAAACAAATTTTGTAATAACAAACAGAAAGATGTAATCTTTTTTCTTCTTAAAAGGAAAGCTGCTTATGGTGGCAAAAATAGAAAAATAGTACAAAAATCGGAGTTGCATCCTCATTAGTATAATTACAACAGGTAGCAAAATTCTCGAACAGCCAGTTGTTAGTATTATCAAGCGATAATAATACACGTACGAAATACGAAAAATTAATGCTGTTACTGAGTATCATGTACCGAAGGAAAATCAAAGGTTTTCCTATTGATACATTGTAATTTTCTTTTTACATGGCTTATAATTAATCTTCCGTTTTGGACGCTTTCGTAACTGAGATAAGCCTGAAAGAAGACCAAAAATCACTACATTAATTGACCTTCATTATCCTGAAGTAAAGCTGATTACTTACATTTAAAAGAGACTTGCACCTAAAAAATTGACAAATGTAAAGAATAAAAAAATTATTCTAAAATTTATTAAAAAAAGGAACAGCATTTGAATTTATTTAAGAATAAGTATTAATATTAAGTTAAATATAAGATAAATATAAGTTAACTATAAGTTAATATTAAGTTAAATGTAAGATATATACCGAAAGAGCTATCATGTGTTTGAAAGAGATTTTATTCGTCTAATGTATAAGCTATTAAAGATTAAGGCAAAGAGAGTGTCTTTTAATACTTGCACACTAAAATGAATTTTTCGAAATGGAAAAATTCCATAATACTTTAGAATAATATCCCATTACTAATATCTTTTTGAATAATTTGAAGTATAGTACGCACAACAATGTAAAAGATATAAAAATGAAAGACAAAACACCAAGGTGCGAAAAACATTTATTAGCTTCGTTCACAGAAAAGTTCATTTTAAATATTTTAATGGTGATAATGAAGAAAATAGAAAAAGCTAATTACTTTTAAGTTTTAGTTAATATATTACATTTAGTCAAGCAGTTCTAAATTGATTCATATTTTCAAATCTTAATTGGAGTTCTAACAACAGTTCACTTTCCAACCAAAATATTACAAAATTTTGATTGATAAAGGAAAGAAGAGAATTATGTAACAATAAGTAAATACATTATTATCCCAGTCTTCAACGTACAAGTTTTAAGAAACGAAAAAGATGAGTTCCAATTATTTCTGTAAATTTTAAAAGTTTGGGTTTGGGTACTTTATGATATTTAACCAAACTGAATCAATATGCTTAATAGATACATCCACAATATTAAAATAAGGGGGTATGAGTAACAAAATAAGCAGTCAATAAAAATGACGAAAATGGTTTCCAATGAGCATAAAGAAAAACTAAAATTACAGTCATGAAATATATGAGTTTTCAAATTTATTTCAACTATTATTTCAAATTTCCACATATCATCATTACATAGAATTTATTTTATAAATTTGATAATACCTTGATTTCCTTTATTTCCGTTCGATAACACTGTAAGAACCTCTTGTTTATCTTCTAATGTGACAGGTGAAGTACGTGTGGAAACCACACGGGAGAAGGGTAAAAAAATCCTTTATTAACTCTTTAAAATTCACAATTTGTCGACTTGACGCTTACACACTACGCCTCACTCGGGCGGTAACTCAAATAACAAGAACTAAACTAAAAATTTGAAGATATTAACAAGCAGTAGAATTACTCAACAAGGCTCAGATAATCCTGTTTCCTAAAACCGCGTCGAATATCTAGTGGAAGCAAAGTAATAGCTGTTACGCCACTTTAACCAGCAATGAATGCAGAACACTGAAGCTAACGCTACAGAAGTACAGGTGACAGTTGAGAGCAGAGTCTGAACACCAGTGCCGCTTACTGAGACTATTCAGGTCTAGGTTGGACTCCGCAACTATCCGGTGCAATACCTCATGGGCCCACACAGTGGCATACATTGATCCTGTTTCATACGTAGTTCATAATGCATGCTTACATACTTCCCAAACTCTCTAACTTTTCCTTCTAGAAATCGGTACTTAAACCTTTTCTTCTCAAGGTAGAATTTGCATTACTTGACGCGCTATCAAATTTAAATATTCTGTCATTGACAATGAGGGAAGTGAAGGTTTATAGGAAAGAAAATATAACTTAAACTAAATTGGCTATTTAAAATAAATATAAATCCCTACAACATGATAAATTTAAATACTTTTCTTAAATATGACAATGAAATCAGTCGCGGTGAACTGTGTATCAGTTAACACGTTTTCAAAACAATAATTTTAATAATAATTGCAAGAAAGCTGATTAGTCTCATAACAGTATAACAAACCCTTGCCAAAAGCAGATTTTCAAAATGCGATTTTGTATATATGCCCTTATCTTAATTGTTTCCATTTATTGTGTCCAACGCTAGAATTTCCTTCATTCGTGGTTCAACGTTTATTCATCCATACTGAATGCTTGCTGACATAGTTCTAGCCAGAAGTTATCAGAAGTTTTAAAGGATTATCCATCGACTGAAAATGCTATGAAAGAAATCGTAAAAATTGAAAAAACAATTGGCGACAAAGTATTTTCAGATGTGGAAGAAGAAAAAGTCAAAGAATTAATCGAAAGAATACAAATAAAAAGTTGATCAACTAAAGGACAGCAGAAACAGTGATAATGAAGAAGAATATAAAGCGCCTTTAGCTTACGGAAAGTTAAACGAATTCTTAAGAAAGATACAGATGCTTTCTGACTTTCAATGAAGATTGACCCAAATTGAAAAAAGCAGAGGACTGTGTACAGACTCTATACTGCTCACCGCAAAGCTTAGAGTTGCGTCAGTCCCAAGCAAAAAGCACAGAATCTTGTCCCAAGCAAAAAGCAGCAGCTTTGTTTTAAAATAATATTATATTACATACTTATTAAACAGTAATAAAACTTTTAATTAGCAATTTAAATTTTTGAGCACACGTTTCTCGTAGAAAAATGTTTTTACGGGATGCGATTTTGCCGTATGCGCAACGTATTAAAAACATGAATCTTGATCACGCCAACTCTTCTTGATCTACATTTTGCTTTTTTTTGTATCCGTATAGCAGTTTCTTTCTATGGAGGAAAGTGCAGTAGATGAAAACCTGGTTCTGAATGGTTTTAGCCCACCAGCGGCCGAGCGGTAAAGACGCTGAACACTGGTAGTTCGGTCCGAGGTTCGAATCCCGCGAACGGGCTGGCTGCATGGGCGTTTTCGTGGTTTTCCCCATGTGTAACGTGTATACGAGCCAGTTTCCCTTAGAAAGTCCTCCACGAAGGCATCCCTCCCCTTAGGCAGATAACCCTCGTGTGCTTTGCCATAATTAAATAATCTAATCAATCTGAATGGTTTAGTTTTGGTTAAGCTTGCTTTATTTTGATTGCTAAATTTTAAGTTTTTATTCCCAAATTTGAAATTACTTTTGGTTGAAGCGTTATGTAAGTATCTGCATTATGTAAGTATCCATATTCAAGAAGCGTTATGTAAGTATCCTTATGTAAGTGTTACGTGAAAAAGATTTTGAAGTGACGCAATTTAAGAAGATTTATTATGAGCAATTGCTCTTTTTTTAGAATAAAAAAAAGAAACAACCAAATAAAAAAAATTAAATTTAAGGGACTACTGAAAACTTAAGGTTATAATTTTGATTTATATATATATATTTACATATGCGTGTAAGATAAATTCTATGAAAAAAGAATTCTAGATTTAATTCCTAATAGCCCTTCAAATTTTCTTCTTAATTTGTTCATTTCCCACTTATATCCGAAACATATAAATGCAGTGGAATCCAGGGTCGGAAATGCTTTCTTTACTCGGTAGATGGCGTTGGTACAAACGTTTTTGCTGGAAATCTTCTTTTCATACGTGAACGCAAAGGTAATAAGCAGGCTGCGTGATTATATGAATGCAGAGTTAGCCGATAATGCAACGGGCAGAGCGGCCACTTCAGACGTTAACATTTGTCTAAGACTGCATCAGGTGTGAAGGCCCATCGGGGTTACTGGCTTGCTCGATCGCGGACATATGCCTTGATTCTGCGTACACGTAAAACATCTAGTATATAGCCACAGCCTTTGACAGAGCAGATGATTTAGTTGCGGGCATCGCAGTAGCTGCAGGAGAAGTCCGAGAGACACGCAGAAGTTTTCAGAATATTCGAAAGTCCAATATTCTAAGACAAAAGGGCTCGTATTACAAAGAGCTGTACTGCGCCGGACATGTGAGGGCTGAATTACAGCTCACTGAGAACACTCTGACCACTTTTGATATCTGTCAGTATTATGAATGCGTATTTATTATTAAAACGCATTTATAATACATGATGCCTTTCCATTTTTAGTGTTTTCTATCTAGACTACCCTGTGCACATGTCATTTCCGACCCCCAACACAGTTATATTATATGATTTCGAGTCCTTTGGGTGCATCCTACCCCTCCTATAAATTTGCATTAACCATGGTATAATATACATATATTGTTGCGTGAGTAGGGATTCATGTTACATTGAATGTACAAGTCCGATACTAGGTTAATAAAATTTATTTTTATCAAAATAAGTATTTTAGAACTCTGGAATTTTCCACAGAAATATTCGTACAAGTGTTCAAAGTATCACACAATATAATCAGTAGTTACGCTTCGAAATACTAAGATCGTTTAACAAAATGCAATGCAAAGCGCATCTAAAGAGAAAGCTAACTTGGGTATCTTAGTTCAAGCGGAACTAAATAACTCGCAACAACAATAACTAAGCAACTGAACTCAGACGCTCTCTCTACGGTCTTTTATAGTTTTCAACCGGTCGCGAGATATTTCTAGTACTTTCTGTTTCTCGAAATTACTGGAAAGCAATAGGAGGGTAGAATTACGATTACAACTAGCACAGTGGTCAATTACATTTATTCAATTTCAATACAAATTATCGAGATACCCAGTTGCACGGGTACGTGCATTTACTAAATGTTAAATGCACGTACCCGTGTATTCTTACTTTTCTGGTATAACCTTCTCTTAAAATTTGTCTCGCGCTACGTTACAGAAAAAAAATACAACAATTTTAATTATAATTCTACTAAAATTACCTATCTAAATAAAAAAATTTGTAACAATATATATATATACGCACGTGCATAAATATATAAAAAAAATTGTTAATAAAAATGTTCCTAGAGTTGAATACGAATTAAAAGGAATTATACAGTGTTGGTACTCTTCTGGTTTTAAAGGAGATAGAAGAGTCGCTTAGAGCATCGCGTTTTGGCTAGATCTGGTATTGATTAATTTAAGCTTCTCCTAAAAGAATGCAATAAATTTTGAATCTTTTTCTTCCGACGGCTAAGAATATATTGATATCAGGGGAGGATAAAAGAAAAAAATTCGCCATCAATGTTGAAAAGAAAATCTGGTAGTCAAATATTTACTCATTAGGCTTTTAGTTTTGTCTTTTAATACATAAAAAGCAATATTTACAACCTAAGTTCTCTAACGATGATTTAAAAAAGAATAAGGAAAATGAACTTAACGCGCTTATGACACTTTAATGCTAATAATTGATAATAAGTTTCAAATCCCATCTTTAATTATATGAACCGAAATATTTCTTTTAAAATTAAAAATAATAAAGCATTACTTACCCAGATACCGCGTACAGTTAGCTAGTTACGAATGTTTAAAGTGTAAACGTGTACGGTTGACTGAAATAAGTTGAATATCTTTTTGCATTTTAAGTATTAGCTTATTTAAATAGTTAATTACAAATGCATTAATTACCTAAATCAGTCTAAATTTTAAAACTTAACATGAAATAAACATAAGTACTCCGCATGAAAGAGCCGTAAAAAGTTTAATTGTGAAAACCAATGTAAATAAGACTCAATTCTCCTTAGAAAGTGCCCCAAGAAAGAAACGTTTCCCTGTGCATATAAACCTCGTGGGCTTTACATGAATCAATTAACGAATCAACATCTTAATAACGTTAGAGTACTTATCTGAAACTAATGTACTGTATGCTTTGAAATGCAAATGTACACTGCGAAAAAAAAGAAAAAAAAGTGGGACAGTTTATATCTCCCGTTCTACTGGGCCGATTGACGAAATTCAACTTGCGTTTTTCATTTCTCGAAAGCGCGACATAGGATATATATTAGCTTTATATATACCATTGTTCTAACATAAGTATTTTGACACAAAAGCGGACTTTTTCTGAAACGACATGACAATTTTTTCCATATTTCGATTCCAAGATTCAAATTATGCCAAACTGCCAAGGTTTGTAAAACTCACATGAGTAGTTTTTAAAAAATTAGCTCCCAAAATTTTAGCTCTTCAATGTTATTGAATTTGGTATATGTTTATTAATGTCTCTTTTTTATTAAACTTACTTGATTCCATATGAAATTTAGGCTTAATCCATATATAATTCGCACATTTTTTATGATTTATTTTTAAAATTTTTATTTTAAAATATTTTTATAAATTTCTAAAAACTTTTTGAATCATAATCTATAAACTTTTTACCATCACCTTAAAGTAGATGTATTTCTAAGCATACATGCAAAAAATTAGAGTTTTTATTCAAAATTTCCTAAGGTATACATGAATTTTCATATTGGCGAGTTTTGAAATTTGGCATATTTGTTATAAGCGGTAATAACGCCAAATGTGATTTACGCACTTTGTCAAAATTATTTGAAAGTGTGAACTATGACCATTTTCCAGCTCGTGTATAAAGAAAAAAAAAGGAAAGGAAAACAAGTTGCTGTAAATTAAGAAGTTCACCAAGTGAATTATTCTTGGCCCAAACTGAAAAAAAAAATCCGCCAAGATAAGTTTTACAATTTCTCTATAATTTTCTCACCAAAATTTAATATCTAGGCATAATTTGAATCGAAATATGGAAAAAAATTGTTATTTCAGAAAAAGTCCGATGTTTGAAACGGTGTATGTTTAAAACGTTTGAAATGTTTAAAACGGTGTATGTGGTATTTTCATTCTGAACCTTAACCCTTTGCAGTCGTATAAGCTTATATACAGGTATCATGCTGGTGAGAATTAGTTTTCGTTGAAGGAACAGGAATATTATGCAAGTAATATTACTGTAATATGCAAGATTATGAAGGAACAGTAATATGCAAGATTATGAAGGAACAGTAATATGCAAGATTATGAAGGAACAGTAATATGCAAGATTATGAAGCTTTTCGACTTAATATAAGATCAGTATAGCTCTTGTTGCGGTGCCTGAAAGCAGACTTACGACTGAAAAGGTAAAATCTTTGGTGTCAGAGAGTAGACATACGATCACAAAGGGTTATTATGTACACTTTGTGTAGCCCAGAATTATATCTAAGCTTCAGGATAAATTTGGTAGAACTGTGGACTTATATTATATTGTACATAATTTGTTTCCACGTTATGTAATGCAATACTCCGCTCTGTTCTGAAACAGCAATCACATAACCAAGATGATGTCTCTGCAATGAAAATTGTATTTTCTCCAACAGCCTTATTTGCGCATGTGTTTACCATTTTGTAAAAATTTAATAAGGCTGATGGGCCTGTTGTTGTATTTGAAAATTATATAAAGATGGTGCAAAAATTAAGCACCAAAAATTTATAAACACAATATTTACAATTTTTCCTTCACATGAGCATTTCGGCAGTCAAGTATAGCAGCAAATATTACAACCCAGGTTCAACAAGATAACCAAATTTAAAATTCGTTTACTGTACTGTCGTGGACATATAAACACATTGTCAAAGTTATAAAAACACTAACTTTTGCATATTTGTTCATACATTAACTTTTGTATAAACATTATCTTTTTGTATAATAACATTAACTTATGTATCAAGTCACTAAGCACCATATTAATAAATTAAATTCACAAAAACACATACGAATGATGACTTATCCTAATCTTGGAACTAAACTCCTTAATTTGTATTAAAATATCAATATTTAGTTTTACTTAATTATCACATAATGCGAGGAGGTGAAGATTATTTACATGAACAGGCTTTGATATTTAGGTAATCAAAAACCATTTTCTCCAACACGCTAGGTAAACAGTTCTAAAAAGTCTCTATATCTCTCGCTGTAGACATGAGCTTTACACATGGTTGTTTCACAGTTTGTGACAGAATCGGAACTCCGATGGAACTCTTTATTACTCTTCGTAGACGGGAACCTCGCTCGGAACCTTGGACTTCATAACAGTAGGAAGCCTACATTGTAAATCGGCAGCTAATTATCACTTCGCAACAGTCACTTTATAATACTTCGTAAGCACAAACAGGTTGATCAAATTCAATCAAGGACTTTCATCTCGCATCTTTTTCTCAAGTGTGTGTAAAACCAGAACACATCCTCCGTGTTGGTCAGGAACCTTTATCACTAGGTCATTTCTAAACGTCTCTAAAACTGGAACACTTCACGCATATAGGGCATGAAGCTTTATCGCTCAGCCAGTTTTTAAATGTCTGTAAAACTTCAGCGTTCCAACGTTACCTCTTTATAGGGTAGGAAGGAGCTTTTATCGTTCTACTTTTCCAAGTCCTCTCCAAAAATTTTCTTTCTCCATCTCCCAAAACTATATACCTTCATGCTAGTTATCAACCGCAAATTTCTCCCTCTTTTTTTTCTTATTGTTAAACTCTGATCTAACTCATCTTCAAAAAGAAAGAAGTCTAAAACCAAAAGACCATTTTTCGACAAAATCTTTCTTATTTAACTACTGACCTAATTATTAATTAAAAGCCATCTTCTTCAAGTAATGAAGTACTTCTTCAAGTGATGCAACCACGCTTCAGTTGAACTTGGTCAATCTTCGTCAGTCCAAACGTTTTTGAACCAATTATAGCTACGCAGCAACTAAAATTAGACGCCGCACATATTTTGTTACATAGTCTCAAAAAAAGGTAAATAGGGTATTTTTTCTCATCTCACCGCAAGGAGAGGTTCCGAACACTTTCACATCCCTACGAAATATCTCTCAAGAAAATAAAAAGTTTGTATACTTTTCTGTTCGCTTTACAGTCGAAGGACCACTTAAACAATAAAGGGCGCCCTGTTTAAATTCAAGCCCTTATTTTCAAAGCTGCCGCATCCAACGAGCCTTCTGCAACGAAAACCTTTCCAACAATTTACACGTAAAACGTCTTCTTTCAAGCGCACGTTCGTTCCATAGGCGGATCCCCCTCATGGCTCGCATATCTCATCAAGAGACTGAAAATCCTTCTCTCTCCTTGCAACAGACACAGAAGCGAAAGGATTTTTTTATTAATTTTATTGTTTAATTGGCCCCTGCATTTTACCGCTCAACCCCTGTTTTCTCGACATTTCCTGTCAAGGAATCCACAATCTTTAGAAATAATCCTGAAGCCAGAATCTCTAAATAGCGCTGTCCTCCCAGCTTTTGGGTGGGGTTTCTCTGGAAGAAGACTCACTCCGATGAGTTGGTGATAAACCAGTGCTGTGAATATCCTAACCAGGAGCCTCGTAGCGTTGAGTAGTGGTACTTATTTGGAGAATCGCTGAGGAAAGCCTTTAATAGATTCAAAACGAAAGAATTCTGTAATAGGTGAAGCTTATAACATTGACTAAATACTGCTACCTGTTGATGGGATACCAAACATAAATTTAAAAAAAAACTATTGTCAGCAGTATTATAATACAATATATATCAGTTATTGGAAATACACCGAAATACTAAATGTGATAGATCTACAAGGACTGAATACCACTTAATTCTCCTACTGTGTCCTCTACAAAATACAATTTAACACCCATCACTCAGCCATCTCTTTGATTTATTCTAATCTTTAATTTAAAGCAAAGCAAGGTATTTAGAATCACTCAATTCTTGACAGTATATAGCTATCATGTATGTACTCTCATACTGGCTTTTAGTTTAGGAGCTCTCTTTAAACTAGCTGGTAATAATTGTATTCTTAGCTCAGATATTTTGCCTGAGAGTATGTGCTTGTGCGTTTTGATTCAAGAGCGCCGAATTCCAGAAAACGTAATTAAATATATAACTCACAATTAAATTTACATACTGCATATATATATATATATATATGAGCCAGTTCAGGCGGGAAATTTGATAAAGTGGGATGGATGGACATATTGCATAGTTAAGTCCTTTTCTATATCACGCTTTGGGAAAATAAGAGAAGCACACTAAAAAGTAACATAAAGAAAAGTCTAGTGAAGCGCAATTTGCTCAGCATAAGAAATGACATGCTTTGAAAGAAAACCGGTAGGATGTGTAATATGGTCTTTCGGCCGGAAGTAAAACTCACGATATAATCATTCCTTAATTAATGACGTAATATAGGTATTATCAATACATGAAGCGGTTGAATAACTACCTTCAAGTAGAAATCGAAGCAGATACTTGTTATTTGCAAAAAACACTGCACTTTCCAATTCCTTTATTTATTTACGTTTTAACAAATCTCTTCAGTTTTGTGCTGGATAAATTAGTCCGCTTGCATTGTTACTGAAGAGACCCAGCGACGTTAATTAGACGAAGACAGAAGGCATTATTCTCCTATTTCCGAGGACGCAATTTTTCACCCGAAATATTATTTTAAGCCTTAGATGTGTATCATCGAGGCACATAAAAATAATGAGATCCTGAATTGCCATACGAAACTAAACTGAGAAGAAAAATGGTAAGTATTTAAAGAAATCACTTCAAGATTTCGTTGCCTAACATACTCTTGTTATATTTTCTGTTTCCGTAGAAACTTTAAAAAATATGGGCGTCAAATAAATTAAAATTACGATGATACTAACGAGAAGGAATTATTCGTTAAAAAGAAATACTTCAGAGTTTTATTTCCGTCATTTTGAGGGAAAACGAAACAGGGACTTGAAAAGGCCTTTTGAATTACTGTTCCAATTATTGTAATACTACGGCAAACGTTCCTTAATTGCTGTAGTGCTATTAGTTGCGAGAAGAATTTTCTAAATCATTTAAGACCTACAAATGTATATTTTGTATTTAAGAAATCTGTCCATATTGTCTACATCATAGCAACAGAAGCAATGAAGCAAACCTATACAATGTCATCGAAGCATACAATCAATCCTTTTTAGCCAACAGAAAAATCACATAATTTTAAAAATATTAGAAAAACAGTTTTACATCAAAAATAAACAGAAAGTTTTAATTTATTTCCCTATATATAATTTTGGCATATTTGAGCTATATTGGGAGGGGCAGCAAGTTCAAAGACCGTCGGAGGCGGCAGACTCAAAAACAGACCTGGCGGCAAAACTTCTGGCTACGCCACTGGAAGTCCAGGTTGGCTGCACCATATATTTTACTTAAATAATAGCTTACCACCGTAAAAATTTCTCTTGACAAGGAGTACATTTGGAAGCCTGCGCTATTGAGATAAGAAACGCGAGCAAGTCCTAGCAACGCATCGCGAGGATGGCGATTATTTTGGCGACTAATTTTTGTCATCAAATTTGGAAAATCTCCAACAGTCACAAAGTTCGCGACCATTTGCTTACATTTTGGTCCGGTCCCTGTATAACTTTAAATGATACTGTAATTGAATAAATGAAATACATGCCTATATGTAACTTTATATGCCTTCTAGTAATTTCAAGAAATGCAAAGTACTAGATATTTCTCGGCGGCGGGGGAGAAAATTAGATAAGGCCGGAGAGAGCACGAGCTTTCAGCTTTTTTTAGTTCTGAGTTGATTTCGGAGGATTGAGAGACCGCGTCAGATTCGCTCTGCGGATGAGCTTTGCATTGTGTTGTGTTTAACGTTATTAGTAGTTTGAAGTGTGAATACTAATTCTGCTCTGTTATACTGAAGAACTATATGAGTACTTTAGTGGAAAATTGCAGAACAGAAAACAATTTCCCTATTTCATATTTAAAAATTTCTATTTTATGACTTTTAAGTAATTAGGATTTAAACTTTGCAAAACGTTTGTTTAAGTTTGTTATTGCTCTTGGATTATTTCATTAAATTCCGTGAGAAATGTTAGGTTTTACTTCCTGGACTTTCATTGAAGATTGCAGATGGGAAATATCCTCTTTGAGTAACCTCATTTTTAAACTATCTGACAAAGAAATAAAGTCACCCAAAACATGTATTCACACGCGCATAAATACGCAGGTATTTATGCGGATATTTTTCCATAGGCCATACGGATATACACAGTACAGGTACTGCGGTAAATATTAGCCAATGTCATTTAATAAAATTTAACTTATGCGGAATCATTTTTGTGTTTTGAAATTTTAGCTGATAAGCTACTTTATGCCAGGGATTAACAACAAAAGACCAAAAGGAATAACCCTCATCTAATTAAATTTTATTATAATTAAATTAATGGAGATAATAAACTCCTTTTGATAATATTTGGTGGTATATTTCAGCATTCTTTTTTAAATATAAACAAATAAATATATTGATAAGACAGAATAAACAAATAAAAATACTGATAAGCATAGATTGTTTTCTACTTCTCTGTCTTCATAGGAAATATTAAAAGTTTTAATGTTTGGAATAATTCACAACTAGTATATATTGTTCATGTGTAAGACCAATCTTGTTTAACTTGAGAAGTGCAACTGACAATTACCTACACATGGAAATTTAAATTCCACAATATCAAATTATTAAAAAAGTATTTCTCCCAAGATTTAAAACTTCTCTCTGACTTATTTTCTAATTGTCTGAATAAAACTACTTTTCCAATGACGCTTTGCTAGTTCAATGAAATCTCTCATTTCAGACTTGTTGAATTCACTGACGCCCGAGTATTAAAACATGGCAAGTATGGGTAGGGTAATTTTCTTAAGAGATTTATTATATACAACTATTATATTACGTGAAAATTTACAAGGAAATTCGTTTAGCAGATTGTAGAAAGTCACTCCACTTCCCTGGATTATTAGAATTTTTCCATACAGACAAGTCTCATTCTGCTTCAACAATTCGTTCTTGAAGAGCGAACTTAATAGCTGAAAACTAAATATTATTTCACACTACTGGGTTTCGTGTAAGTTCCGTAACGAAACAATGGGAAAGAATTTCCCTGTAACACTGGCGTGTTGGTTTCCGAATATTGCGAGATCAGCTCTCAGGCAGGGTATTTGTCCCGGGCAAAACAAATTCCGAGTACGGAGCTCTTATTCAAGTTTAGAATTTACCCAAGAACTCTTCTCCATACGCAAAAACTACAGAGAGCGTTCGATTCCTGGATCGAGTCCAGGGTTTACGATATGACAGCTGACGTAAGGGCAAAGTTCGATATGACAGTTAAAGTAAGGGCAAAATTAAATTCTGAATGGTAGATTTCGTCAGCTCTTAAACTGTTTGGTCGAGATCTCCTCTTAGTGGGATACTGGAGACCAAAAAGTCTGCAAAACTGCGTTGAAACATTTTGTTGCAAATTGGCGGAAGAGTTATACAGTGTCAAGTCTTGAAATTTTAGGAAGTTAGCGTAACGTTATGGAGTGAGCCTTCACAGCTGCCAAAAAAAATGAGCTGAAGCAAGCGTTGTGAGGGAAAAAAGGAAGTTAAGAAGTTAATTGCTCCTTTCCCTCCTGGAATCAAGGATCACTGCCGAACAGTCAGGAATATTCTAATTTAATTCTTAGTGAAACTGTTCAACATTAATTAAAAAAAAGTGTTGTCGGAAGTGCAACGTTGAAAAGTGAAAATAACATGAAAAGAATGAGAATATGAAATATACTGAAGGACACTTTATAAGGTATTTCTCCCGCCTTCTTCGCAATCCTTCGTGGTGTAGTGGTCAGCACGCTCGACGCGTATTCGAGAGGTCCGTAGTTCGAGTTCCGGCGAGGGCTTTGCTCATTTTTCATGTATCCTGCTTTAAATTAACCTAATGTCTCTAGAAGTGGTGTCCGAACTATAAGGTGGTGGATAATGATTCTCCACGATTTGGCGATTGGGGCCCCTAATCCTCAGTCGCCCTTTAAAAGGGGGAGTATATAAGGTATTTCTCCCGCCTTCTTCGCATGTCTTCGTGGTGTAGTAATCAGCACGATCGATGCGTATTCGAGAGGTCCGTGATTCGAGTCTCCTCGAGGGTATTGCTCATTTTTCATGTCTCCTTCTTCCAAATAACCTAATGTCTCTACAAGCTGACCCCTTTACAGCAGCTGTACAAAGGAAAGGATTTAATAAAATTTTCCCAAAATGAATTATATATAGCTAATAAAACCAGTGTAGATTATAACGGGATAGACAGAATTATCTTAGTAATGCAAATGAACTAGAGGAAGAACAGAAATCCCCTCCACAGGAATCGCCATTCGAAGTCTCCAGCATTCATAACACCCCGCTAAAAGTTTTAATGCCTCAACTGTATTTCTAATGGCATTTAATACGTAAGCACTGATTTACCTTTAACAGCCGCTAAAATGCTCAATCAAACGCATTGACACTGACATTTTACGATGTTAGCTCAAGCACTCTTTAAGAATAACGTTTGCTGTCAGTTCCAAAAATTGACCGAAAAAAAGGCATCGGGAAAATGAAATAAACATAAATCACCGATTTATGATTTTAATTATATATTGGAATTTTGATAATCTCTTTTATGAGTCATTCAAAAGCAAAAGAAAATAGTAATTACTGTACGCATGGTTTGAAGCAGTGTTAGTAGAACAGAAAAAGGAAGAGGAAAAAGATTTTAAACACAAGAAAACGTTCTTCAACTCTTTAGACGTGAATTGCTTTCCAGTTTCTTATACTGCATTTAATTTACTTTATTTTAAAAAATTTCCTTGAAAGATGTTCCGTGTTCTTGTTCAGAGGACCCACAAAGCGAGAAATTATAAATACAAATATTAAATAAAATTAAAACATAAAACATAAAAAGAAAAGTAATCTTCCAAATAACTCGTCATAGAAGTACCCAAAGAAAATTAAATCCGGAAAGTGCTAAAAAAATGGAACTTGATAAAACTTCCGAATGGCAAAAAGCAGCAGTTTTAAACTTTAAAAATCTCCGCTGTTTACTTAATTCTGAAGCTGAAACTTGTCCATGAAAGTCCGCAAAGACCCATTATTTTACTATTTCACTCATTCGGCCCAAGTGTAATGACATAAAATAGGAAAAAAAGGAAGTACTAAATCGGATTCAAAAGCCCGCGAGACAACATTTCGTGTTTCTGTTTCGCCGATAGACGATGATGGAAGAGAAGAAACTGCATTAAATTTATTAGGAGAAACAGTATTAACGATTAAGAAAGAGAATATAACCTTCGTTAGTTAGAAATTTCCTTCGCCCTTAAATGCAAGCGCTGATTTACAAAGAAAGTTAGAAACAAGTTTTCAAATAATTAGAGAAAAGTTGGAAAAGTGAGAGTGGTAACAGAACGCTGAATATATATAATGATGCTCGACAAGCGGAGCGAATTTTTCTAATGACCTTTTGTTAAAACCGAGGTGAGAAAATAAGAAAGAAAGTTCTCTAGATTCGCTAGAATCGCTAGATTAGCGATTGCCAATAAAATTAAATTTTATTGTCTGTTCAATACCGAGCTGACAGAATTTACTCACAAACGTATATGTATTATAGAGGAGTTTATATTGTCCAAAAAATTATCAGAGCTCACAATTTTAACTTTTAGTGATTGTTTGTGGAAATGTACTTTTCTGAAACATTGTAACAAACTGCTCATGTGTGATATAAAAAATAAACTTACAAACTGCTCATCTGTGATATAAAAAATAAACTTACAAATTGCTCATCTGTGATATAAAAAATAAACTAACACTTCAGCAAGTAACTGAAAACAAAAATATGCTTAAAAAGAATAAATATTCGTTCAAGAACTAACGAAAAAGCATATCATACCTGAAATTTGGTTGAACTTATAACATTTGAATTTGGCTGCCGTAGGACGTTAGAGTACTCTTTACGAGAGAAATAGCAGAAGTGATAAAATCTGGTACAGTTGTAAAGTTTTTCTCTCCCCTTACCACGTGCCTTCGTGGTGTAATTGTAAAGCTTGTTGGCTAGCAATCGGAAGTTTCGTGATTAGAGTTCCGGCGAGCGCACTGCACATTTTTGACGTCTCCAACACCGATAACTCTCATGCGCCCACCAACAGCAGAGCGGTAAAATAGCAGAACACTGGTAGTTCCGATCTGGGTTCGATTCCAGGTGAACGGGCTGGCTATGTGGGCATTTTCATGGTTTACCCCATGTTTACGTGTATACGAGCCAATTTCCCTTTGGTAGTCCTCCCCGAAGATATTCCTTCCCTTAAGCAATAACCCTAGTGTGTTTTGCCATAATAAACTAAACCCAAAACCAACTGATAACCCGAATAGGCTCTACACACTATTACATACTAGTTTGTGTAGCTTCCCAGACGGTATAGTGGCTAGGGGAGCCTGACTGCAATACCGAAGGGCCCGGGTTTGAATCCCGGATGTAAAATTGTCTATCCATTCATAGGAGGTAGCGGTGGCCGCCTATTAGGTGCCTCCACAATAAAATGGACACCACTTTGGGCCTTAGGAGTGTCCAATGCCGTTATTGGCAAGTGCTCGTCATTGGAAAAAGAAGCTTATGTACTAGTGCAAATGAAGTTAAACTACCTTTCGATCCTTCGGTTCGGTTTTCTTGGATCAGAAAGGGACCCTTGTCTTGCGCGTCTGTCTTATCTGCCAGGTTTCTTATCGTCTGTTCTCTCTGGTCTATTTTCCAGACGGTTTTATGACCCCATAAAACCATCTAGAAAAGAAACCAGAGAGGTTTTATGAGGTCTTTCAGATGAGTTAAGGTATTCAAAACTGCGCGATGACCAGTCTAGGGCAGATACCATACGAGGCCAAGTGCTTCTAAGAATGGCAGGAGCACTGCTTGTGCTCCAGTGGATGTTACTTCGATGATGACTAGGCAACACCTTCTTACGTAATTGTTTTAGTCGCATTTTCTGCGAACATTTTGAAAACAGAAGTTACATAATTGACCTTGAAGTATGAGCTGAGTAGTTGTTTCGCCTAAAATAACGTTTCACTTACCTTTTTTCCCCCTTGTCACCTATGGAGAAGTGTCTTTTCCCCAGCACACCCCCCACTCTCCTCTGATCCCAACCCAGTGTGCCAGATGGGAGAAGGCAGAGAAGAGAGTTTCTTTCTATCACAGTTTGCCGTTTCATTCCTTATTTCTTTAAACTCTAACTCCTACCTCTATTTCCAAATCATTAATTTATATTGATAGTTACAATTATCGGCAAATTATGTTTTAAACGAATTTTGATTCATTGTTATTAAAGCATCTTCCTCAGTATCTTTTCTTGTTATATTTTGCATACAAAAGGGAAAATTCTGATTCAAGAAAACCTGTAAAAATAAGCTTTTAAAGCAAGAGCAATCAAAAAATGAATCAACGATGCTGATGCTAATTTGTGACAATAAACCATAGAGATCAAACTTGAAATGCGGAGTGTTAAATGACAGATTAAAAATGTTATAAAACGATTAAGCTACGAAATTATGTTACAAAATATAGTTATTACATTAGCTATTACGTTAGCTAATATATTCATTTACAACAGTACGTGTTGAAATGCAACAATAACAATGTTGTAAAATTTAAGAGTCACGGTATTAAAATGTTAGTGCATTATTTAGAGATAGACATCTTAGTTTTTAGTTTTTCTGCGCTGCTGCCGCAATAACCCTGAATAAAGAGAATATTATGATTTGATTCTAGGGTGACTAAATAACCTAAAATTGGATAAAAGATAAATGTTGCCTTGCCCATGCGTAGTACCAAAATAGAAGGCATAATATCTGGGTTTGTGAAACACGTATTTATTCAGAATATTAATGTTTTATTAGAAATTTAGGTACATATTCGGCCACAAAAAACCTAGATAACACCAATCAAGGAATGACATTTGCGAGTTCCTCTTAGAAGAGGGAAGAGAAATCTTGAAACATCGCCAAAATCACTTATTATATTTCGACGTCATGCTGCAGAATACTGTAGGACTTGGTAAGAAAGAAAAATGTCCAGCTATTTTTTAACAAAATGCAGTGCTTGCTCGATCTCGTGACTGTGGCGTAGGGAATTTGCGACTGGATTCAATTCTGAATTTATGAATTCTTCTCCATCCTAGCAACATATGCAACGAGGACAAAATATCTTGAAGAACAAATATTAAACACGTTCGCAATTATGAAAATAAATAATTATATGAAGAAGAACTAAGACTTGTTAAAGGAAATTGCCCCTCCAAATCGGCATGGAAAAAAGTTATCAGATATATCTTGCAGTCTTCATTCACGCGTGCTAGCGTAACACTAAAGAGGGGACAAAGAGAGGGAAATTCAAAACTGGTCTGTTTGTAGTCTTTTTAGCCAATGTCGGTTGCCCATTCTTAACGGAATTCGGAATGAAAATATGACGCCTTGCCTTCACAGATACTATATGCAATAAATAAAATTAATAAATAAAGTTAAGTGTTTGTATTAAGTTTCATTTAATATCTTTGCATATGCATGTTTCAAATTTTACTTGATTTTGTGCAACGTATTAAGGCTGAAAAATGTGATTTTAACTTAAATATTTTAATACATTTAATCTAACAATTTCAATGATATAACAATCACTTGTAAATTAAATATTTATTTATTTATTTGCATATCATACACAGTTTTAGATCATAAGCAATATTCATGAAGCATGTGCGGGTATTTAAGATATTTACGGAGGGAAAAAATGAACCGTTTATTCAGTAAAATGTCACATTTTTTAATATCGCAATTTAGTCAGTTATTGAAAACAAAAACCTTTTTATTAGACCAGGGGATCTCAAACTATTTATATTTTGTTAATTTACATGCGTATGGATTTGTAATGCATTGAATGCACACAGAACCGATGATTACTTGATAAAATTAATTTTTCTCAGAAGAAGCACTTTTCAAAACAAACAAAACAAATTGGAACTTTCCACAGTACTTGTACAGTTCTTCTCATTATGACAGAGCACAATCAGTAGTTATAGCTTCAAACTACTAAAAACGTCAAACCCGACGCAGTATAAACCCCGAAGCTCGCACGGAGATCTCAACTCTGAACTAGCAACTGAGAGGTGATGCTCTCTCCGGTCTTCTAGAGTTTTCCCCCGGCCCGGAAATTTCCAGTCCCTTCCAGTTCTCGAAATTACTGGAAGACATATACGGTTACAGTTACATACGCATTTAGGCCAATTACAGTTATACAGGGACCGGACCAAAATAACTCAACGTTAAATGGACTTGCCCCTGTAATCTTATTTTTCCGGCAATGCCTCGTTTCTTGAGGCCGTTCATGCTATATTATACAAAGTTCGTAACACTGTCCCATTTCTAAGGAATACACATCCCGGACACTGCAATCCCCTACAATCCCTGGATAGGAATCCATACTTACAACTAAGGAAAAGCAATAGAATATTTATACAGAATTCCAATAGATAATATACGACAAATCAAAGATTAAATCAATAAATAAATTCATAAACTTCTAAATTTATATACTAGTAGGACCATGGTCTTAGTATAAAATTTACATTATATACACTATAAGGACTACGTACTATGGCCGACTGCAGTAAGGGGCTAGCCTGTTGTTAGGAGCGATTTTGGCCTAGAATTTGATGACTCGCGGATCCGAACTGCGACGGCGATCAGTTTGTTTAGGATTATATAATGACTGTCCCAGGGTGACTGTAGTTTAGGTGAAAGTCCTTTCCGCCAAATCGGATTGCATAACCACTCTTTGTCACCTTCGTTAAATCGATGTCCTGTAATTCTTATGTGATATCAAGTCTTCGTCTTCTACATCGCCAAACTAACTCGCTCTTAGTCAAACTTAAGCGCAATTTCTAACAGTGCCTGTAGATTTTTGTACTTCTCAGGTGATGAAGGCGCATCCGAAGGGCGACCAAACAAGAGATCACAAGGCAGACGAAGGTCCAGCCAGAAGAGCATCTAGAACGGGAAGTAGCTAATAGCCTCGTGGACACTACTGTGATAGGCCAGAAAGAACATAGGTAGCTCCTTGGCTGCAGTCCTTTTTGTTTCTGGAAACCATCAGGTAGAGGATATTAAGGGTACTTCGAATAAACCGCGTTATCATGCCGTCTGACTATGGATGTAAGGGTGCTGCCGTATGGGCTTTTTTCTGCGGATTAGATTGAAACATTCTGTAATTACGGCAGAGATAAAATCCTTTCCTTGATCGGGATGTAATTAAAGACTCACTGTAAGCCTGGAAATCCAATTCTGTTTCATTACCTCTGCTACCGTGACAGGCTTTTGATCGGGATAAGATACGCTTCAGGTCACTTTGGGAAGTAATGAATGACAACGAGGGTACATTTTTTGCCATAAGTAGTTCGGTGCAGTGGTTTTAGTATGTCATAGGCGATGCGTTCAAAAGGCGCTACTACATTACAACGTTGTAGCTTCCCTCATCTGCGTTTCTTCGGTCTTTTCGGGCTAGCACAGGCATCGCAAGATTGACACCACCTTTGCACACCAACCCTTGAATTACTCCAGTAGATGGGCTCTCCAACTCTATGTGAACACTTCATTATTCCGATGTGACCTCCAGTCGGAATGTTTTATAGTTCTTTAAGGAAGTCCAGGATTTTCGAATTATCAGTTGACATCGGAATGCCTTTCCATCGTACGATTCGAACTGGCAGTAGAAGACGCTATTTCGAATATAGAGCGAGTCTCGGAGAACCCAATATTCTTTTGGCGTAGGATTATATATTGAAATTTTGTGCCAGGTAGGTTTCGTATTTGAAGATTCCATTAAGTCTGTTATGGGTTTAATGCCGTCGTCTTCACCTTTCCCGATTATTTGTCACTACATTGGTGTGGATCTGATGATGTTGAAATTATAACCTGTCGTATTACCGGATTAAGAGGCTTTGACTCTGGAACAATATCGGCAGATTTCTGGGCAGGGTCGTCTAGACAGGGCTTTGGCGTTTCTGTGTGAAGATGTTTTTCGATGATGGATTATGATGTCATATTCCCGGAGTCTCTGTATTCATCTAGCTATTTGGCCTTCGGAAGTTTTGAAATTTAAGGCCCAGGTCGAGGATATATGATCTGCACGGAGCAAGAACTTTCTCTAGTAGAGGCTACTGCTTTAACTCCGATTCTACAGCTAGCATCTCTTTCCTCGTAACACAATAATTCCTCTGCGGTTTAGATGGGCAATTGTTCCAGTATGTCACGAGGTGTTTTGACCATTCATTTCTTGGGACAAAACAGCATCAGCACCTTCACTGCTATCAGCTGTGTCAAGAATAAATGGCTTGTCGATCTCAAGATGCGTTACGATCATTGCAGATGCTAAAGTGTCCTTCAGTTTGTTAAATGCATCCTCACATTCCTTTGCTCACTACAGCTTTTGCTTGCTCTCTGTCAGTTTGTGAAAGGGGTCTTGAGTTCGAAGTTAAGTCCTTCACAAAGTAGTAGTTGTAGGTGCAAAGCCTCAGGAAGCTTCTCAGATGGAGACTTTCGGGGTGTTCCCAATTTTAACTGCCGACATTTTTTTCAGGATTTGAATTTCATGGCGTACACTAAAGCGCTTTTTATTTCCTTGACATCCGCCATTCGCAGTTCCTTTTAAATCTCGGGATACAGAATGCCATTGATGCAGGACTACAGAGACAGGATTTCCGTTGTTGTATTAAGCAGTCGGTAAAGACGAGATGAGTCAACCTTTCAACATCCGTGATAAACTCTTGGAGTGTTTCTGTATGTTTCGGTTGGCGAGATTTTAACTGAAGTTTGCTATAATATTTTAGACACTTCTTGCCAAAGCGCAGCTCAATCGCGCTGAAAAGAGCTTCGAAATCTAGCCTCTGCTTTTCGGGTAGAGTCTGAAGGATATACGGCTGCGTCTGCTCTCAGATAATCAATGAGGTGGCAGGCCTTAGTTTCGGCATCGCATCCAATTGCGTTTGTCACTGTAGAGTACCGAGTCTTGTACACTTGTCAGTAAGTTTTTTCATCATATGTGGATAGTTTTAGAGAGGATCGACAAGACACAGGTGCGAATTAAAAGGCTTTGGAGTTATGTTCAAGTTAACTACGGATTTATTCGAGCTGTCAACATCCTTAGCGACAGCTGCAGAAACTCTGTCATGGGTTTGTTGTTCTGCAACAGAAATCCTTCATTCGATTTCTTGTTTGACAGCAGAAGTTCTTTCTTCAATTTCTCAAACGTTATTTTCAGCCTTGTCTATTCTGCCTTTCGTAGGCTTCGATCTTGTTTTTTAGTATGGCTGTAATGTCTCTTCATTTCCAATTGACGTGTTTCAATCATTTCTTGGCCATCTTCCATCTTTACTTGAACAACTTTCATCTCTTCTTTAACGGATTCTTGGCCTGCTTTAATCTCTTCTTTGAATGCAGCAAAGGCTTTCAACAATTCTCTTAATTGCTCAACCATCTCTCTTTTTACCGGCATTCAGTCGCAATTCTCACACCAAAATTATTGCGTGTTTAGAAGGTCATAACAGACCAAACGCAGACAGAATCGATGATAGTTTGATAAAATTTATTTTTCTCAAAAGAAGCACTTTACATCTCTGGATCATTCTACAAAAGTATTCGTACAACTCTTCTCAATATGAAAGAGCATAATCAGTAATTAATATATCAGATTAATAAAAACGTTAAAAGTAAGGCAATGCAAAGAGTGAAGCTCGCAAGGAGATAACTCAGCACTCCAAACTCAACTCTGAACTAACAACAGAACTGATGCTTAAGGAAATTGAATTGCCTAAGGGAAAGGATGACTTCCTGGAGAACTTTCCAAAGGAAACTAGCTTGCATTCACGTTACAGGTGGGGAACACTACAATAACATCTATGTAGGCAACCTGTTTGGCGGGACTGGAATCCATGTCGAAATACCAGTCTTCAGCGACTTTGCCCTTCTGTCGCTGATGAGCCTATCAGCATCAGTAGGTGCGTGGAGAATTCGCCCAAACAACAACATGTATACAGCAACTATAGCAAAAATATGTGTTATAGTTAATCTTTTTTGAAATTATTTTTACACCTCCCTTACTTCCAGTTGTGTTATTTGCAGTGTATAGATGTTTGCTAGATAATATTTTGGTAAATTATCACTTTTTACTATAAAATTATGCTGGTTTTATGGTAATACCCGATAAAATGCATTAACATCTGTATATATTTCAGAAACTCATGACACTCCCGCAAATGGTCATACTGTAAATCAGATCAAAGTTTTGATTATGACATGATAGCTGTAAATCAAATCAAAATCGAATTGTATCAAATTACTGAAAATCTCGAAGTATCTTTCCTGCATATTTATTGAAAAACATTAGCTATGCGAAACAACGCAATTCAAACTTTCTTCTTCAAGGATTGCCTTATCCTGTAATCAATAGTATTTGTATGGTACCTTATATTTAACCAAAGTTTAATACATAATAATAAAAATATTTCATACACCCATTCTCAATAGATATAGTATGCGAACTTCAGTGGATTTAAACTCGAACGTAAAATTTTATAATTTATCTTAAATACCCCAAAAATATAAAATCTTCACCAATTTGTCTTTGCAAGAATATTACATCTACTGGACGCAGAATTCAGCGGAATAGATGCACACTCGTGTGCAAAATTAAGAGAATTTGCACATTATGCCGAATTTCTAAAAAGCTATAAGGCATTTCTCCCGCCTTCTTCGCATGCCTTCGTGGTGTAGTGGTCAGCACACTCGACGCGTAAGCGAGAGGTCGATGGCTGGATTCCCGGCGAAGGCGTTGCTCTTTTTTCATGTCTCCTGCTTCCAAAAACTGCTAATGTCTCTACACTGGCGTCCGAACTAAAAAAAAAGGTGGTGGATGATGATTCTCCACCACCGGGATTTGGCGATTGGGTCCCCTAATCCCCAGTCGCCCTTTATAAGGGGAAGTATGTAAGGTATTTCTCCGGCCTTCTTCGCATGCCTTTGCGGTGTAATGGTCAGAACACTCGACGCGTAACCGAGAGGTCCGTAATTCGATTCCCGGCGAAGGCGTTGTTAATTGTCTTCTGCTTCCAAAAAATACTAATGTCTCTACAAAGCCAATGGATAGATTTTAATGAAACCTGGTACGAACATACATTTATCGCAGAGAAAGATATGTAATATTCAAGAGTAATTTTACATACGCAGGGTTATCAGTAAAGCTAATAGTGCAGAGATGCCAAAAATCCACATTACGATAGCGAACTGAAAAGGAGTCTACTACAGCGTACAGTCCACTCTCACAGCCAGACGGGTGACGCAGAGTGTTAGCATACTGGACAGGAGGCAGCTGAGAAGTCCCCGTGCCAGTCGATCTCATTCCTACAGCGAGGCAGTTTTCAATTCCGGGGGGGGGGTGTTCTCGAAGAGGATAGCGACATGAAATTGCCCTTCCAAGAACGCCCCAGACATGCTTATAAGGTTAAAGTCAGGAGATCTGGTCGGACTATGCATGCGGTTCATTTTCCAATTAATCGACTACCAAATGACCTCCAGGTGGACGAACGTTGATTCCACTGAAGTCTGGTTCAAGGCGCATGCTATCTGCACCATACTAAATGCGCTTTCTTGTGTCCTGCCTTAAGCGGGATGCAAACAGTAAGTCCTCTGGCATACAACCCTATCTCATGAAGCCTTCGAGCAACTATAGCCGTGAGCTCATGATAGAGCTGCGAAGCTGTAGTAGTCCTGTGTCGTTGCGCCGAAAGTTGCAAATAACGATCCTCATTCGTCATTGTGGATCTTGGTCGACTTTAGCCATGTTTTGCCGATATGGATCCAATGTCCTGAAATTGTTTCTACAAACCACAGATGACACAGGGAATTTAATTAAGCTCTGTAGCTAAAAACAAAGACAGAAAACTCGTACCATGTGTAATTGAAAAAAACCTGGCGAAAAGTTCGCCGTGTTGTCTTGGCTTAAAAATCCTCTAACTAATGTGAACATTTGCTATATACAACTAAATCAAAACAAAGTTATGAGTGCTGTTATCTTTTTGCTGTCCAGACGGTGTAGTAGAACTGTGAAGGCATGGATGTTTGCAAGTCTAAACTATGTGTTAAACAAGGGGAAAGTCAAAATACAAGGCTGGTCGAAAGCCCTCTCGAGAGGTTGGTGGAA
>KK114246.1:308795-322372 GCA_000611955.2 Stegodyphus mimosarum | reverse complement strand
AGCGGTGGCGGACTCTTGGACCGCCCCCGGCATGTTTTTCGTCAAAATTGGGGCGAAGCTTAACAGTTAGCAATGCCCGGCGATACATAGTAATCCTGAATGAAAAAGTTACCACTTCGCTTTGACTTGCACTTGGTGATCCTTCTGTACGGAAAGGGTATGAATTGAGGAAGCCACACAAAGGACATCGGTCGAGTTATAATTGTTTCTTTAGCAACTCGATCACAGCTCCGTCAGTTCACGTACACCGCAAAAGCTGTCACGCAAACTGTATTATAAAAAGTGCATTAAACATTTATTAATAATCTAGAATTTATTACATCCTAGGGTAATAAATTCTGACATTTCATTAGCTAAAAATCACCAATGAGTGTTAAATTTTATAAGTGTTACGAATAAATTAATATTCGAATTATTCTTTTTTTTGTAGCTAAAAGACGAGAGTACTTAAGGAGATAGACAGATATAATGCCGTAAAAATCATGATCACTTTTTATAGTTTGCTTAACTAAAAAATGCAAATGATATCATTTAGCACGTTTCCATGAAACAAAAAAATCACTATTTACCTTTCCTTTATGCACAATGAGTTGCAATTTGTCTATGGAATAAAAAAGTAGCTTTTCTTCTGGATACATAACAAAACGTTCAAATTGCGTACTCTCGCTAGACATTTAATTTTTTCCCTTCTGAGAGCGTTAAAAGTTAGTGCGTTAAAACAAACTCATAATAAATATAGTCATAAACTTTAAAAGCTTTTATTATCGGTTTATAGCAGAGGAGCATTTAGTCGAGGCAAAAACAGTGCTGAGCATCATTATGATATGATGGAACGAAATTACTTTTGCCTTAAAGCATAGGACATAAAAAATCTTTTTCCTCAAATCATTTGGGAGATCATCAAATTATTGAATCATCATTTGTTGGAATGCTGGCATTCGAACAAATTCAATTTATGGCTAATTTTTAATAATATCTTTCTTACTCGAAGATTACAAACAATTAACATATAGGATTACCAGCAGGTCCAAAAATTAGTTTTAAATTGTTTCGAATTTTAAAAACCGTTTGCGGTTGAAGTCTGCCATGAATTGAATAAATGTTTACTTTTATAACGTCCTACGAAATGTTTTCGTTTTCACATTCAGTGTTTTTCTTTGATAAGTGTTCTGGTCTTTCATCAGACTTCTTTAAATGTAAACTGAAGTTCCTCTTTAGGGTAATTTGTAAATTAGCTTTTATTTTTCAATAGAGAATAATTTTATATTTTGAACATTTATTGTCACATCTCCTTTCCGTTTCCTCGTCCGAATGCAAATTAGACTGAGTATTTAAGCTGGTGTTATTAGATTCTAAGACAGAGTATGTTTCGGCCACTCAGATCATGCCACTGGCTTTTTGCTAGCTCAGTTAAGATTTAATTCTTCGGCTTGAATTATAGTTGCCGATATTTAAATTGTTACACCGGTGAGAAATTTGAGCCAATTATGTAGCCCTTGGCTTCTAGACTTAGTTTTAAATCTGAAATTACTGATATTTTAAGTTACATCGAAGTAAGGTTTTGGCTGATTTGCAGCACCAGTCGTGCATTTATGTTCCAGTTCTGATTTAATAAAAGATTTGTTTCAGAACCTTCTTAAGACTTAGCAGTTCAGCGACATTTACCTCCAAGTCTGTTAGCTTGCACTTAGTTTATGCTACCAAAGAAGACTATACTTTATAAATTAAAGTATTCAAATTAAGTTCCATCTTAACCCTTTCGTGGGCCATTTATTTGTCTTTTGAATTTCCATCAGTTTTTTTTTGTATTTTATTATCAATTAAACAATAGCATTTAAGGAAATATATTTTATTTTGCCGAATTTTTTATTTACATTTAAGTTCTAATGGTGGGAAGTATACTTTCCATTGAACCCTTTACGGTCATAGAGAAAATTCAATTTAATGGGGATTATTTGTTATGGAAAGATGAGAGACACGTTGCAGTGCACAAGGGTACATCACATTCTGCCCAAATTTAGCGGATCCCCTTTTCTAGGCCTTTTGTGGTACATTTCCAACATAATCTATAGTTAGAAATCATTTTGGCATATGATTTCCTACACTGGCTAAGCACACATCTTCCGAAAACTGCACATTTCTATGCTTGGAAACTAGCAGGACGGCCTTTTCATTTTCTTGAGGAATATCCATCTATTAGCTGACGAACTATACTGAATGTTAGCTGATCTAAACTTCTGTTTCTTTTGTTTGCTTGCCACAATATAAAAAAAAAATTACGATGCCAAAGTGAATAAGAAAATAAAAAACAGATGCCACCATTTTACAGATTTTCTTCCTATTTGGTGTCTTTCTATTCTTTGATCGAAGTGATCATCCCCTCCCATGATCCTGTTATATATAGCGACAGCTTTAGGGCAAGGTACTTCTGTTTCAGTACCACCCCTTTTCCGACTTACAGATGTAGTAATCGCTGGATTATGTACAGTAGTCAACAAAGTAACAGCGTGATTGTCCATCCACTTTATTTTCGCAACACCTTCCTTCAGTTAGGGACATTGATTCACCTCTTTGTAGTTTGTCATTAACTTTCAGCATTGGTGGAAGATCCTAACATACAAATTGCATGAGGCTTTTATATATAATGAAAGAACAATTTCACGTTTCACCAATTATTTATTATTCAATATTAGATAGTTACTGGCACAAAATATCAGAAATATACAAAATAAGAAAGTGTTATTATTAAAAATAGTGTTTTCCTCACATTTGCTGCAGAATCGTTGAGCGGTACAAATATTACAACACTTGTATTACAACAGATCTCACACAACGCGTTCGAACTTTCCAAACAAATGTGCTGATTCTGTTTCAGTTGTTTGGACGCAACTGAAGTGGGAATTAGTGTTTCGAACGTTATAATAGCAAGGCCAATGTGTTATAGTGGGCTTTGCGCGTTCTACAGGTGTATTTCGTAGGACCATGTGGGTGGGAAGTAATCTTCTCAAGGCCAATACTTTTGATAGTTATGAATACTTTTTTCTTAGCGAGCAAAGCTATAACATTTTAGGATTAATTTAGTAACAGCAATAATTTGCTGATGCATTCGTTTCTAGGTGAGCAGAAATTTTTAATTCGATATTTTTGTAACTGATAGAAAACCGATCAATTTCTACTAAAAATATTCTGAAAATTGGCTCTGAAATATTAGAATTTCCGACATTAGCTGAAAATAATTTATTTTTGAACTGAGTTATTGTTACAACACAAGATCTACAAACAGATCAACCAAATAACAGTCAAAAGTTTTTAAAGAAATGTCGGCTTGAAGCACATGAGTTCACTAGCGGCCGAAAAGTCGCTGAACACTGGTAAATTGGTCCAGGGTTTAAATCCCGGCAAACGAGCTGGCTACATGGACGTTTTTGTACTTTTTCCCATCTGTAGCGCATATACGAGACAGTTTCCCTTAGAAAGTTCTCCAAGAAGGCATCCTTCTCCTTAGGCAGATAGCCTTTGAGTACTTTTCCATTATTAAACTAAAACTGAGATCACGCAAGGGCTGTCTCCTAAGGGAAAGAATGCTTTCAAGGAGGACTTTTCAAAGAAAACTGGCTCGTATTCACGTTTCCAGCCATTCACTGGGATGTGAGCCGACTGAATTATCAGTGTTTACTTGTCCTATCCACTTGTCCTCTGATGGATTTTAATAAAGGGGCTCATAAAAGTTTCATTGGAAATTTTAGGTGAGTGTTCTACATTTTCAGTGAACTCAGTTTCATTGACGAAATTTGTTGATTTATATTTATCTTAAACAAGATAATCTACTGTAACAACACATATGTTTATAAATGCCAAAATTCTGATCTCGCACATTATTTCCTTCCAAAAATATGTTATTGAAAATTGTCTAAAAAGGCTCATCAATTTCTTATCAACATAATCATAAATCTTTTATTTTTCACGAAACAAATCCCCTGCATGAAGATTTAATATAAAAAGGGTTTTAATAATAGTTTTATATCACAAACTTAAGGGTGCGGGTCACGCGTAAGACTTCGAAATTTGTGTGTGTGCTTTCGTCCCCCTCTTGCGGGTGTAATATTAGTCGTTCCCTGTTACTCCCGTAGTAAAACTCGCGGCAATGAGAAGAATAACTAGTGGGTTCGATCATTCGCGATGAATGCATTAATTTGTAAGTATCCAGTAATTTTGTTTAAAAAATCTTATATGATTCTGATGCAAGGAAATATCAGTAGAAAGCAAAAGATAGGGACAAAACAAAAACCGTCCTTAAAAAAAGACAGAAGGAAAAAAACATAAACTATGAATAAAATATATTTGCAACTAATTCAGTTTTCGAAATAGGAAATGAAAATATTACTCATAAGTAGAGTAAATATCGGAAGGATAGTAAACCAATCCTGGCTTGAAATAAAATGGGCTTTTTTATGACATCAAGCTTTTAGATTGCAACTCATTATTATTCATTTATTTTACTGCTTATCCTCACAACCAAGCTACAGCACTTAATGATTACTGGGAATTTCTAGCTGTTCCAAAAATTTTCATATATGATAAGGCTTCATCTCAGTCAAAACTCTCAATCCTTATAACAAAGAATGGTTGCATAAAGGTAAATCAAATTAGTAACAACTGCAGTTTCAAGTGAGCTTTTAAATAAAAAGAATATTTATTTATTACGTGTTCCGCCGTTAGGCACTACAAGGAGAGGGAGGGATTCTTCGTGGAGGATTTTTTAGGGAAACTGGTTCGTATCCGCATTACACATGGGACACACTACGAAAATATGCACGCAGCTAGTCTGTTCGCCGGGACTCGAACCCCGGACTGGATCACCAGTGTTCAGCGGCTTTTACCACTCTGCGGGTGGGAAAATATAAGAAATATGACACATAAATTTTCAAAAATCATACTTAACAAAAACCTAATTGACATATATCTTTGACTAAGAATGCGTAATGGAATTAGTCCTATAAATGAGATACCCCAACCTTTATTAATTTATGCATGAAAGGTATCTAATTTCCTTTATCTGACGCTTCAAAAATAAAAATTGCATTACGAAATGTTAAATTTACGGTATTTCTATGTGTGTAAAATTTTGAATTTATTAGTGAGTTGCTCTTCCACTTGAAAATGTGAATATGATCACGCAGAGTTTTTAATTTATCCTTAATAAGTTCAAACATGGAGTCAATTGAGTATGTATTCGCTTTCATCTTCAGTTCTTTAGTACGGTACCAAAAGCAAGGAAAATTTATCATGGATATTCAAATAAATGCTGGAAAACTGAAGGAAGATAATATCGCTGCTTCTTTCGTTTTTGCTCAAAGTAATTTTTGAAAATGAATCTGCAGATGCTATAGCGTGACACACAACAGTGTGTGAAAGCAGAACAATAAGTCACAAGAATGCGTGAAATCCGACGATATAAATATCCTTGCCTTACATTAAAAGAAACAGGTACCCGAGAGAATTGGATTCTTGGTTATCTCATTTAGCTCCAACGGTATGTGGGCTAAACAGCTGTTTCTTCTGCTTTGTATATGATCGAAAAATAAGCCATTTTCGAGCAAATTATAAAATACAGCAGTATTTTACCAATGAATATAGAACCTTCCATTGTTATCTTTTGAATTTTGGGTTGTATCTTTTGTTCTCCTATTTTTTTAATAGTATCTTTTCAGTTCTGTTATCCATCGTCCACAGAGATATGAATATGGTGAAGATGCTCAAAACTATATATATTTGTGATTAAACTTCATCCTAAGGTTAGGTTATTATATTATTTGAGGATGGCAAAGCACACGAGGGTTATCTCCTTAAGAGAAAGTATGCATTTGTAGAAGACTTTCTAAGGAAGACCTTAAAGACTTTCTAAGGCTATTCCTAAGGATATTCTAAGGTCATAGAAAGTCTAAGGCTAATAATACGTTACACATAGGAAAAATAACGAAAACCAACCATGCAGCCAGCTTACCTGCCTGAATTCGAAGTCGGGATAAACTACTAGTATTCAGTGTCTTTAAACGCTACCTCATATAGGTCTGCACGTCTAAGAAATGTTTTTAAGGAAAGTTTGAATCGTACGGGTTTTGATTTGCCAAAAAAAAATAAAGTTATTGTTAACAAATGACACATTTTTATTTATTACAAAATTCTGTTAATAGTAACTGCATTTAAGTTAAACGAGTAATTGTATTTTTGTAATTGTATTTAAATTTCTTTTCATATGTTAAGATTTTCCTGGTTTTGTATTTTGTAAACCGCTGGTATTAACAAGTTTTTTTCAAACATTATGCAGTGCTTTGAAGAAATTATAATAATAGTGGTTATACGTTCATGAAGAAATGCTAATTTTAAAACAGATTTGTTCGAAATATTTCAGGCACGTTCTAAAGAAGTACTAAGGATACCACGCATCTTTTCGGGCCTTATTCGGATATAAAAGACATTATATTTCCACCGAAACTTAGGCTTCCTGAGTAATGCAATTTCTGTAACAGTCGACGAGTAAATACTTATTCATGTTGTCCTTTGTTCACCTTACAAATAAAATTTCCTTACCTATTCCTTTAGCATACGCAATAAAAGAATTTTCAAAATAAAATAAACGCAGTTTTGTTGGTGAAAGTATGACTTACCTGGTTTTTGGTGGCAGGATCCATGTCCACTAAATTTGGGAAACTTCGAGCAGTCTATTTTTTCGATGACTTTTTTAGGTAATAATTTCTTGCAAGACTTCACGAAATCTAAAGGTGATAAAATTAAATTGATAGTTAGCAAAATACGTTAAACTGAATCTTCAAACAATGAACATAACAATCATTATTTTACTTATTACTAAAATTACTTTTAGAGAACATAATTTCATTTTAGATTATAAGGTTTATTTTAATTATTATCTATAAACATTATTTCTTTATCCTACATTATTATACATTATTTCGTTATTATACATTATTCTTTAAAACCGTGTGTTACTTATAAAATAATACTTAAAATAAATTTAATTATCTAAAAAATATTAATAATTTAACTATTCATTTTAACTAATAGTATTGTTAAAATGTGACCCACACGTCCATTCCACCAGAATATGTAAATGAAATTGTGATGTTTTGCCTATAATTAGCTTGCCAATAAATAGTTTTATGCTAATTTCTTTCTTATGTGCCTTAATTTGTTATGTTACTTGCTCGGACTAGAAGATTATGCAAATTTTACTAAAGTGGTATAGTTTAAAGCTAGGATGTAATCTTAACCGGAAACTCGAAAGCATTGGTCACTGACTGTTGCCATTTAACTGCAGAAGCCGCTTGTAGATTAAAAGTTTAGTGCTACCGAAGTTTTGCGAAGTTTCGTGAATATTAAGACAGTTCCAGGTCCGACAAAATGTGTGCTTACATCTGAGTAGGTTTTGTTACGGTAAATACGTTTTACTTAGCATATTAGCAAACAGCTATTGTTGTCGACGAGAAAGAAGTTGTATAGTTTATTTTTTTATATAGTTTGTTGTATAGTTTATTTTTTTTATAGTTTGTTGTTTCGATTTTCTTTAAGTTGCATTACCCGTAAGTCGTGGCTTCTAATGTTTTGTGTTAGGTTTTACCTTGTGTCTTATTTCGTACATTAATAATAAAAGGAACAGAGGCAAATAACTCAACAATCATTTTTAAAGTTAGGCTTAAGGTTTGGTTACTTAAATAGGATAAAACACGTGAGAGCTATCTCTGAAGAGGACGGATACCTTCGTGGAGGGACTTTCTAAGGAAACCCACGGAAACCAAACATACAGCCAGACTATTCACCTAGAATCGTCGAACTCCCAGTATTCAGTGGTCTTAACCACTTCTTTTGTAGGGCCATTAGGCATGAGGACAAGCAATCCAAGTTGGTTTTAGCACTTTAGAAGTCATAAAAAACTTTTGCATAAGAACTTAGATCTAAATTTAACTCTTTGAAGGGCGGTGGTTATCTAGAGTAACCCCCTTGTAGCTCACTAGATGGCAATCAAGAAACACAAGCCAGTAGTTAATGCAGCAATTCGTCTTCAAGAAAATAAGCATCAGCACCAAGAAAATGCCTGTAAGAACAGCGTGGGAATGCAGCACATGTAAAGTTGCACTCTGCTTGAAAAAGGAAAACTGTTTCCTTGAGTACCATAGAGACTAATTTGTAGGCATGTGTTCTGTGGGCGGTGGTTACTGACGCAAACCACCAGAAATGGTCATTTTTTCACGCGTCTTGGACAAAATGTGCCTAATTGTCGCAAATAATTTCATTGTAATACCTGATACAGTAAATTAAACAAGAGTTTTGCTGAAAAAGTTAATTGCCTTTTCCTGCTCCTCAAGGAGTTAAGGGAGAAGTTGCAAATACTTTATACAATTGTTTCTATCGAGCCGAAAACAGCGGAAAGGCATTTTGTCAATTGTTTCAAATTTGTAACTTCGAGATGAAGTAAAAATAAATTTTTTATTGTGTTTCTTACTGTATATATTTAGTATTCTGATACTGATATCAAGATGGAAGAATTCGTATGGCAATCTAGAAGAGATGTGATATGGTAGATATCCATAAAGGCTGTACGGGAAAGAAATGATGAAAATGAAAGACGCACACATTCAAAACTAATGTGCTTATTGCATTATTTACATAGCTAGGAAAATGAACTCATAGAGTTTTAATATACTTTTTCGTGAGCACCATTTATAGCTCGAACTATATCTAAGTGATACTCAGTCTTATTCCACACGTTCGAAAGCGTCGCTGGCAATACTTTATTCTATTGTTTCTGTCATTTGGGCACTCAACACTAAAGCGTTCAGATCGACTAGTTTATATGAAACCTTCGACCTATTATAGTTATTATAGGAGAAAAGAGCTATATCCAGTTTTCCAACAATGCAACAAACACACTGATTTCTAATATAAGCTAGAGTCAAATTAATGGAACTGGATCACTTTGTCAAAAACCTGTACGACTCTCTTACATGTCAAGTATCTATAGCAATATATTATGCTTATATTATAACAATTATATGTGCTTTTTACATATTTGTTTAGATATGACAAGACTCTAAAAATTACAGGAAAAATGAAAAGTCATAATATTTTGAAATAAAAGATTAATATCAAATGAAATCAAAAAATGAAAGAATATATATAAAATGACGACTCAGAGACGTCTCGTACAGAAGCATCGCATAGCTCGAAAAGAATGCAAAGATTATATTTTTTTGCCCCCCTGAAAAATATATTAAGTTATTCCATTATTACATAATCAAAGTAATTATCTGTAAGTTATTCTATTATTATACAGTAGTTAATACAATCAATCCGTTATTATATAACTAAAGTATTTATCTATAAAGAGTTATTCCATTATTATATACTAGTACTTAGTAAAATCAATCCATTATTATATAATTAAAGTAAGTGGTTAGCGAAGCTAACTGCTGCACCGAAGAGGCCCGGGTTTGAATCCCACAGAAGGCACGGATGTTTGTAAATGTATAATAGCTGTGCAGCATGGGAGCACTCTTTTAAATGTATAGTATCTGTGCAGCATGAAGGCACTCTTGCAAATGTACAGTATCTGTGCAGTATGGGGCACTCTAAATATGCGGAGAGCCGAAAGTCCTCTGATGCTACTATCAGGCATGTGAGACAAGACGAAACAACAACAAGTATTTATCTTTCTTCAAGTCTCTGAAATTAAATAAACCATCATTATAACTTCCATTTTCGATATCATCATCGGAAATCTTTTTTGATATATTGTTTGTAAGAAAATATTCATCTTCTATACCAACAATTAATTTCGCTGTGATTGCATCCCCATATTTCTTTCTGATTTTTTTCAAAGATATCAATGGACATTTACTCGGTGCTAAATCTTATTTTTAATTTCTGAATTTCTTGGTATGATCTGATACTTATTTATTAGGAAATATTTTTATAAAAATTTTCCAAAAATCAATTGTTTCTAATAATTGAGAAATTTCATTAATATAATTATCGTAATTTGAAGAATTTTTTGACAATTGAATAAAATATTGAGCACGATTTTTCTTTATATGCAATAATTCGAGTTTACAGTCTGCATAATGTTATCTCACAATATTATTGAAACATCATAGAGAAAAGGTTTGATAAGGAGCGAATAATATAAAGAGTTTTAGATACCTTTTTCTATCATATAGTTATGCAGGAATATTCAAAGAATATTTTGCTTCTTTTCGAAATCATTATTCTTATTTAATGGAAAACTATAAATCATGAAGATGAATTAATATTTTGAATTTTTTATGACGTCTATTTGGTTTATGGTTCAATTCAGTGAAAGTATTTATAATATTTACTTGTTCAATTTTTCATTAAAGCTTGTTAATTTAATTTTAGCAATACCGTCTATTTATTAGTAATTATTTTTTAAAGCTCAGCACATATGCGAGATAATAAATCAATACTAATTCTCTTATAATGTCTTTTAACGAAATTTTCCGATACCTGTTTATAAAAACTTGGATTACACTGGTTTACATTATCATCGAGTTTATTTAAAACGTTTTCACCTAAATTCTGATGTTTAATTATTTCATCGCAATCCATTACATCTTCCAGTTCTTCTATAGTATTTTCCGATAACTTTGTTGATATCTAGAAACTAATTTCATATTTAATTTTTTAGAATTTTATAAAACGAATTTATCTCTTAATCTTAGTGAACAAGATTTTTAAAATTTTCTAATTAAATCTTCGTTTAAAGCATTGTTTTTAAAAACCTCATCTCAATTAATATGCATTTATTAGGTTAAATCCTGTTCGGCATAAATAGTATTTTTTGAAAAAGAATGATCTAGAGCCCAAAATGGTTTCCAATCTATCACTTCAGGTTTTATATAATGTTCAATAACAATTGCCTCCTTTGCTAGAATTTTTAATTCTAATACATCACCCGCTTAATATGCGTGAAAAATTATCTGTCTTTAGCTAAAACGGAATTCGGAATATGAACTAATATGACTAATTGAAATTTGTCTTTTTCATTTGTTCTTTCTACTATAAATAATCTGATTCTAACATCCCCTTCTATTAAATTTCAAAATTTTCATTCAGTATTCCAAATTTTTAAATTTGAAAAAGTGAATAATATTCCATTCCTTACTAGGTTGAAGTGTAATAGCGATAGGTGAAATAGAGGCATAAAAAGTACTAAACTCATTTGAATAAACTGCATTGTCAATATTATCATAAACTTTTTGTCGCAATATCTTGATCTTTTATTGGATTTGCAACATTTTCTATTCTTTTCCTTTTAACATCTATAATATCTTTAACATGCAAACATTTTATTCCAATTTCCTTTTAAATTCTATTATGATTCAGTTTATTAGATTACCACTAATGTCATCGTCTTCTTTAATCGCTCCTTCTATGGCTCTAATAGGTCTTGCATTTTCTTCAGTGTAAAATTTATGAAATTGTTATCTAATTTTCTAATTTTTTCGAGTAATACATTTTTAAAGTCAAAATAATTACTTTATATGTATTTTCACATAAATTCTTTATTAGAAACATCATGTATATCTACAGGATTTAAGCAGTTTTTTTAAAATTTTACTATCCATATCATTCATTTTCATCATCCGTTAATTTAAAACCAATACCAGAAGAGTTTTGTTCTATCATCAAAGGGAGGATATTTAGCGATATTAATCATAATTTTTTTAAAAAAAATGGGAGACTTCGTGTTAAGGCTCAAGGTTTCATCTTTATCCATCCAACTATTAAAAGTTTCAGGGTAACCCAACCAGTTCACTGAATATTTATCACCCTCCTTTCTTAATATTTTCTCAATTTTGTACACATCATCCTTTTTGTATTTCATTGGCATTATATATACCTTCAATTTCATGCCCATTTAAATATTTTATTCTATAACTGTAGCATATAGAAGTACCTTTTGTTCTATAATGTCTGAAGCAATTAAAATCTCTTCCGTAAATGTCAGGTCTGTTCCACGCATAAAACAAACCTTATATCTGGATATTCTAACACGATCTCTATTTTATATTCAGGTATTTTTAGTGACGTTTTAGTGACTGTTTATCTAAGTATAAATTGTTATGAACTTCTATTTCGTTTTCGGGTTTACTAGTCTCTGCAGATGTCATTTTTAGAGATTTGAGTTACGAATAGTTGTAATTTTTAAGCAATACAGGTAATAACATCGATATATGTTCTTGTGTTATTTGCATAAATATACAGGGTGTTTATAAAGTCCCGGACCCATTTTGATGTTTAATAACTCATAAAATAATAAAGATAGATTAAAATTAATAACATAAATGGTTAGATAGACTCAACAAGTTTCATAACCCTTGTCAATGAACTTCCACGTGTGCCCCCTTCGTCGCACAGAGAATATCAAGTCAATATTCAGTTTCACGCCAGGTACCGGCAAGCATGTCGGCATCCACAGAGGCTATTGCGGTTGTAATTCTGGCTTTTAGGTCATCAATGTTCGACACTCTTCTCCTGTAAACGTTGTCCTTTACAAATCCCCAAGGAAAAAGTCCAGCGGCGTTATATCAGGTGATCTGGGTGGCCAAGGAATTGGACCTCCTCGCCCAATCCATCTTCCTGTAAAATGGTCCTTCAAAGAACTACGAACGATGGTACCCCAATGAGGTGATGCACCATCTTGTTTCAAAAAGACATGTGGCTGAAGCTCTTCTAGTTGTGAAAATACGAAGTTTTCCAACATGTCTAAGTATACGACTGATGAGACCGTCTTTTCCGTAAAAAAGAAAGGCCCAATGACTCGGTCGTGCATTAGTCCACACCACACATTAACCTTTGGGGAATCCCTTTGTGCCTCACGGTATTCATGGGGGTTTTCAGATTCCATCATTGCAATAGTTGCCAAAAACAAAAGAGAAAAATGCAATAATAAGCAGACGATATTTAGAAAAGTACAGATACTTAGATTGGGAAATGAAATTATCTGAAATTAACTACACGCGCAGACGATATTTACAAAAGTAAAGGTATTCAAACCTGAAATGGAAAATGTATAAGTTATTCCATCAATAAATGCCATAAGTTTGTTTATATCTTCATAATTTTGTGAGTCATTAAACATCAAAATGGGTCCGGGACTTCATAAACACCCTGTATTTAATAACTTTTCTTTTGATAGTCCTTTTAAAGCTCTCTGCAGCAACAGACTTGATTACTTTATTTTTACTGATAAACCATTTTATATGATATCATATTTTAAATAGCTTGTAAGGTATTTCTCCCGGCTTCTTGGCATGCCTTCGTGGTGTAGTGATTAGCACACTCGACGCGTATTGGAGAGGTCCGTCGTTCGAGTCCCGGCGACAGCATTGCTCATTTTTCACAACACCGAATTTCAAAAAATACCTAATGGCTGTACAAGCTTTAGTGTAGATTTTCCAATAAATTAAGTACCCTCATCCGTTAATTTAAATTACGACATTCTTTCTTTAAAAACTTGTTTAAAACCTCGTTCAGTTGTT
>KK114246.1:288045-308748 GCA_000611955.2 Stegodyphus mimosarum | reverse complement strand
ACATATAATTAATTCCATCATGTAAACATACCAAATAAAAAATCATAAGAAATAATAAATCAGCATCAAATTGATTATTTTCATTAGGTACATAAAATCTTTTTCTTTTAAATTTACGACTTTTATATCGTGTATTTTCATCTTGTGCATATAAATATTCTTCAACAACTTTCTTTGGTAATCCTGTTTTTCTTTTATTTCATTAATTCCACAACAACCTGATTGTGGATTATAATCTATTTCCTCCACCACCCTTTCAGCTTCTCTTTCTCTGATAGCGTTTTGCCTCCCCCCCCAAAAAAAATACTGTTTTTACTTCTACATTTTAAACAATTTTTTCCCATTCTTATTCTATTTTCAGCTGTTTTTTTATGATAATTTATAGTTTGTTTCCTTTTTACATGAGCCACGATAACCCAACATTTTCTTATTTATATTGGATTGAACTCCCATTCCCCATTTCATTTTTGCTTTAATTAATCATTTTATAAAGGATATTGCTTGTTTTCACCTAAAGGATAAGAAAAACTTGCCAGATTTTCAATTTTATCTAAACCAACTAAAAGTTTTGTCTGAAAAAAACTGATGTCCTTGCATTTAAATCATTATTCAGCACGCTTCAGTAACAGTCACGCTCTTTACAAAGTTTATTCACTTTATTGATTCTTTTTTCTCCTCTTTTTAAAGTTTTTCAACATCAGTTCTAGGTCCACACCATTGATAAAGAGGTACATGTGCTTCAAAATGTAAATGATTAATTACAAAATTAAGTAAACCTGATCCTTTAATTAAAACCGATCCACTTTTATTGCATCCCTTACATTTAATTTTCAAACCACTTTTTCAGAGCATGACTCAAAAATAGCAATTTTACGTTTACAAAGCTTTTATCAGAATGGAAATCCTTGAGTTTTAAAAGATGAAAATACTTCGCCATTCATGTACATATTTATAAATATACAACTGAATTTTCTCTATATATTATAAGAAGAAATATTGTTATAAATATCTTATATATATATATATAAGAAGAAATATTGTTATAAATAGATAAATCTAAAACTCCAAATTATTACTTATCAAAAACACAAATTAATCAAATTAAAAAAGGAAAAAGAATTACTATAAATAAAACTCAGTTATCCGCAACCCTAAAATATTTGAATGAAGTATGTATCTAAGCCAAAACGAGGTTGTTTGGATTAGCTTATTATGGCAATGCACACTACAGCTAATGCCTAAGAGAAGAGATGTCTGCGTATAAGACTTTCTAAGGGTGCCAGGACTACTGTTCCTTCTGGTTGATTTTGCAAACATAACTGGAGTCCTGAATAAGAACAGGGAGCTTACTCAAAGCTATGTTCGTGTGTGCGTTGAACAGACAACACAAATAAGAAGGGGTTCACTTTACCCTTCATTTCTCACAGCGTACAGGCACTTCCGCACTTCGGGATACAAAGACCAACACTTTTGGTCTAAAACGTAGAAAATAAACTAACTTAACTAAATAAGAACTAAAATGCTTTACAGAAAATAGTAACGCGAAGATTGGCCCTTTACTACTACGTATGTAGTGAGCAGAATGCAAAGACTACAATACGTCTTCAAATATCAGCGAAAACTAAATTCTGGCCTGAAAGGCAGACAACGAAAATCACACACTTGGTAAAGGCCGCGAGAAATCTCTCTTTCTCTGCTTAGCTAAAAGCCATGTCTTAAATACTTCTACAGTTTGCAACCTCATTTGCATTCACTAAATCTATTCGCGCTTATTCTGGCCGGAAATGGAAAATAAGAGAAGATAGTAAAGGTTTAAAATAAAATAAACGTTAGTAAAACTTAAAATCCTTACAAGGAAAACTGGCTCGTGTACAAATTACAGATGGGGAAAATAGAAAGACGCCTATGCAACCAGCCCGTTCGCCTTGATTCGAACTCACGTCGGAACTACCAGTGTTTAGCGATTTTACCGCTGGGCTGCTGGTGAGCACAAAACAAGGTGGAGAATTATTTAAACATATTTTAAATCAATTTAAATAAGAAATTCTTAATCAACTTATGATATATTTAAAGCCAAAAATATCAAAACTACTTCAAGTATTAAAAAATTGGGCATTCGGATGGAGAAAAACCTCCATACACAAATATTAAAATTCCTATTTGAAAGAAAATCCAGAATTTTCAGAATCTTAGTTAAATTCAGGAAGGAACAATCAAATGTATTTGGAGATTTTTTTACCCTTTTTTACCGAGTTTAACGCCAACTGGTTAAGGAGCAATAAGTGGTTTAGGGTCTTATGGGGCACAAAAGCCTTTAGAAAAAGGAATATGTCAGTTTTTTGCATACATGGATGGATCTGGATGTTCTCGTGAGGGGGGAACCCGTGGAAAGTTAAAATAACTGAAGCAGGAATTTCAGGTCAAATGATCAAAGAAAATATGAAAAATAAAAGGGATTTAGCGATGCCTTTTGCATAAAGATACATTACTTAAAATGATTAAAAAATTGAAAATGGGATCATTAATTTAGATACATCAACAGGTCCTGGAACTCATTCTGCTTATTATTATAATGATTCAAAATACAAATTTAAAGAATATTTTGATCCTTTTGGGAAATGTAAACCAGGTAAAATTAAATTAAAGAGAAAGAAATAAAAGAAAGAAGTAAAGGTAAATCTTCTAAAATTGTACTTCCTTCTTTTACAGAATATCCTAGCGAACAGAACGAAACTTTAGTTCCAACGCGTTAACCTTTCTGCTAAAATCGTAGCTTTAAGGCTTTCTAGGCGTTAAGGCTTCTCTGTATTTACACCGTAACGAATGAATAAATTAGTATTACCAGCAATAGAGAAATCAGAAAAAAATATTCCAGAATTTCCAACACATTTTCACTTTACAAAAAATACTTTACGAGAATTTAGTATAGAAGTATCTTGCCATAATATATGTGAACTTTATGAAAACGATAGATTTTCATATTGGAATGGCAAAGAATAGAAATAATTAGTTATTCTTGATGATTTTATAGGTTAAGTATATTAAATATACGAATTAAAGAAAAACGTTTTTATAAAAAAAGAAACTTTCCACAACAAGAAATTAAAGAATTTATCTCACCTATTCAAATTGGCGAAATAGAAGAAGAAAAGTAACTTAGTATCCAGTTAGAAGACTATTACAAAATTGATTTATACAAAGATGATTTTCGTAAAGTTTTAGGATTTGAACCAAAAATTTATGAAGACAAATATCAAGTCGAACAAGATCTAGTCGACTTAAAATATAAATGTGATGATATTTATGTTTATTGTGATATAATCCAAAGCATGCAGATCAGTAATCATTTAACAAGTACATTCATACATTTAAAAACGCTTATCCACTTGGTATCAAGATTTTACAAAAATTTAATAAAAAAATCATTTGCAGAGTTAAAAAAATCTGATAATGATACACAAAAAATCGAAATGAGTGCAATAGATGGAAGTCGGAGATTATTAAATTTACCTAACAAGAAAGTTAAGTAATAAGTTTATTACCACTGACGAAAGCAAAAATTACTTAAAAATATATCTTTTGGTGGAGAAATGTAAGGTTATAGGAGGTGTTTAATCCTAATAAATGAATGAGTATACAGAAAGAGTAAAAAATACATGTTAAAACGACCAAAGCCGAAAGACTTTGAGAGTGAACCTCTCACTTTTAAGAGTGGCGATATACGAAATAAAATATATGAAGTATTCTCTAGAAAAGTCAAAAAAATTATAAGGATTAAAATGTATCCCTAAGGATTGAAGCTCAGGCTTCTAAATTTACATCCTAATAAATGGAAACGATTTATGCTCTAACGGATGCTTTTTATCATTACAATAAAGATATAGAGAGAAAAGAACTGATGAAATTAAAATAACCAAAAAATAGATTAAAATAATGTAAATAAATATGAATTTCATATCACCGATACAAGTGCAAAAATATTACTTTCAAATCCTTATGTTCAAATAAAGTAGGAATTCTAAAGATCAACGGAAATTCTATAAGTAATGAAAATATTTCTGGAATTTGTGGATTAGGTTCGCTTAAAACTAAGAAATTCACGATAGGTAAAACAGAAACTGAACATTAATTTAGAAGTCAAACAATAAAATCAGCATTATATTTTCAAATTTTCCAGGACTAGTTTTTTGTTGCTTGACTTCTAAATTAATTTTGTTCGGCGTGTTATTTTAACATAAACAAACTGAACATGTCAATGAATATTTTTCTGTCATGAACACGTCATAAGACTCGGAGAATATACACCTGATTATTCAACATTGCAGCCAACTGCTTTTTGCTTTTTTAATTCGAATGATAGTACTGATAGAATAAAATGTAAAATTCAGGATGACGCAACAATAACGGACCAAACACTTGTAACTGAGATAACTGAAAAATTAAAAGTCGTAGAAAAATAAAACACTGTAATGAGAGATTCGATAAAAGATGGAAAAAGAAGAAAAACAGACAGATAGTTACAACATGGATAACTTTAAATCAAATTTTTGATTTTCTTTATCATTATCAGAAAGTATTTACAGGTTTTGAAATAAAAATAGAATTTGAAAGAGAAAAAAATTAAAATATTTTGTGTACAGATGTTGCAAATTCTGATTCTAAAATAGAAATTGAGGAGAGCTGCCTATTTTTAGTATATAATACACTGCTAGCCACATAAATTGCAACACCAAGAAAGACAAGAGATATCACAATAAAATTTATTTAGTAGATAACATGTTGACCAAGTATCAAATGATTAAATTTATAGACTTTTGTGAAGTGTGGTTCCTTCCAGAATCAGTAGCCAGCGTAGCCGCCATTGTTGCACATCACCGCTGCCACACGCCTCGGCATTGATTCAAAGAGACTTTGGATGTGTTCTTGGGGTACAGTAGACCAAGCAGCTTCCACACGTTGCAAAGTTGATCTGGTGTGGCAGCTTGGGATGTAATCTGGGTCAATCGTTCAGCAACCACGGACCATATGTTTTCTATCGGCGAAAGATCCAGAGAGCGAGCCGGCCAGGGAAGCAATTCAATCTGGCGATCGACGAATAACCCTTGGACAATGCGTGACTCGTGTGGTCGCGCATTATCCTATTGAAATATGGCTGTGGGCAGGCTCTGAAGGTAAGGAAGGATAACTGGCTCCAACACGTCGTAGATGTAGCGCTGGCTGTTTAAGTACTGGCAATGCGTACTAGAGGAGTGCGAGAGTGATATCCAATACCGCCCCATACCATAATACCCGGTGCAGGACCAGTGTGGCGGTGCATAACGCAGCTGATCAGCATTCTCTCTCCACGGTGTCTCCAGACTCGAATTCGCCCATCGTGGTGTTGCACATACAAGCGTGACTCGTCAGTACAGACAATTTCATTCCATTCTGCAGTCCACATTCTTCTTTCATCGCACCATTGGCGGCGGAGACGTCTGTGGTTCTGCGTCAAGGGTAGACGAAGCAATGAACGTCTTGCGGACAGACCACTCTGCTGTAAACGGCGTCGAATGGTACGCGCAGACACTGGATGATGCGTTACGAACTGAATGTGCTGTGATATGGTTCGTGATGTGACTGAGCGATCCGTCACTGCCATGCGCATAATGTTCCTGTCATCACGTGAAGTGATGCACTGAGGTGGATACGATCGAACACGTCGGTCCGCCGTAACCTCCTGCATCCAACGGTCACATACTCGCATTGCAGTTTTTTGGTTTCGTCCAACACGGCTACCGATTTCCCTGAAAGATAATCCACTCTCGGTAGGCCACTATCCTTCCACTGTCGAACTCGGATACTTGATCAAACGATGATCGCTGTTTACTACGAGGCATAATTGATAGTTTTTTTGTATGTAATATTTTTTGTATGTATATTTTAGTATGCAAATATGTTAGGTAACAGCCAATCGCGCTTTCATGTCAAGAAATATGCAAAAAAGGCAGTCTTATAAGAAGCCAGCTTTATGAAGGCTTACGGAAGTTGATTTTAAGTGCTGATAGAAGGTGTTTAAAACTTTCGTACAATTTGTTTTCAAGACATACGTGTTTCTATGACTTCCAGAAGACGAATGGAAGATTCTGAGCGCTGGCGTGCTGTGGGGCGCATTGAAGCAGTCGATCACAGATGTTGCTCTTTTCTTCGGCGTTCATCATTCTATAATTTCACGTTTATGGAAACAATTCCAAACCACACAGACAGTTGTCCGAAGGCCCGTCGCCCGTCGCCCAAGGGTTACAACCCCCGCGGAAGATTGATATATTGCTATTGTAGCCAAGCGGAATCGCAGAGCGACCTCCACACGTGTGACATCTATGGTTACAGCGTCCATTGGTAAGGCGATATTTGCAGGTGTCTGACTGGGGCAATGTCATGTTTACTGATGAGTCAAGATTTGCTCTGGAGCCAGATGGCAAGCGTATAAGGATATGGCGTGAACAACGAACACGCAATTAATCCCAAAACATCACCGAACATCACGCATTCCGAGGCGGAAGCATTATGGTGTGGGCAGGGATTTCGTTAGGATACCGCACCGACCTGCACATCTTTAAACGGGGTTCTTTGACGACTGTCCGGTATCGAGATGAAGTGCTGGAACCCATTGTGAGATTGTACACTGCAGCAGTTGGTTCTACTTTTGTTTTAATGGACGATAAAGTACGTCCTCATAGAGCCGACATCATCAATGACTACCTGGAGAGTGAAGGGATTGCGCGTATTGCTTAACTTTTGGAAGTGAGTGTAAAATAAAATATTTAGAACTAGCGATAAATAAATATGATCCTTTAAAAGGATCTGGTTATGTCAATTTATCTAAAGAACGTAAACATAATAAATGTAAAAAATAATGAAAATAAAGGTTTCATATGGTGTATTTTATCTGCAATTCATCCAATAACTGTTAAAGAGTTTCAATTTTGGAGGAATTAATTTTCGTATTTCTTTAGATAAAATATCAAATCTGTAAAACTGAATAACATATAGGTTAATGTATATGGTTACGGAAAAAAAGATTTTATTGTAGTAGTGCACAGTAAAAATAAATTAGATAAACATGCAACTTATTATATATAAAAGATCATTATTGTTGGATTAAAAGTATATCTAGATTATTAAGAAATTAAATGGGATGTAATTAAGAATATTGGTGTGATAGATGATTAATAGATTTATATTCAAATAAAAAATTAAGAGAACTTGAAAAAGACCAAGAAAAAACCTGTAAATTTTGAATGCCTGAGAAAGCTGAATTCATAAAATTCAATAATTATAAGCGTTCAATGAGAGTTCCATTTGTTATTTATGCAAATTTTGAATGTTTGTTAAAAAATGAGCACTTGTCAATCAAATCCTAGACTAGCTTTTAAGTTAATAAGAATTTGCAATTTAACAGAAAAAAAATAATGGATTGTACAAATCAGTTCTAAAAGATAGATGTAATCAAAGTGACGAGTGTAATCTAAGTGACAAGATTAATAAAGTAGAATTTAAATTAAATAAAATTTCCTATAGACTTATCCATATTAAAAACATAATGCAGGTAAATACAGTTATTACAATTAATATAACCAAACTAATACTTTAAGCGATTTCTTCCAGCAGAAATTATCAGCAGAATTTACAGAAAAATGTCAAGAAAATACTGATTTCAGATCTATTTGTGATAAGCAGGATTTATGGGAAGACTTTATTGAAAATTTCAAGATACGATTGACTGGTAATAAAACTTTATAAAATTTATTAAATAAATGGATAATGTCAAAGCAGTTCTTATTTTAATAAAATGTAATTGTCAGAAGATTTTATTAAAATTTTCAAGATAAAGTTGATTGGGAATGTATTTCTGAATGTCAGATATTATCCGATTTAATTGAAAAATTTAAGAGAAGGTTAATTGGAATCGTATTTCTGAATGTTAGTAATTATCAGAAGTTATAGAAATTTTAAAGCTATCATTTTTTGAGCAAGTATTTCTAAACTCAGCCAGTCGTGCTATGGGAGGGGGGAAATAAATGACACTGTCTGCATTATAAACAAAACATTTACTTGAAAACTTGCAAAAACAAAACAGTATGAACACAGAAGAATATTTCAGAAGGTTTTGTCCAGATGACAGGCAGCGAAACCCCAACTGCCATCTGTTGATGGATTAGTGGGAGAGAAGCAGTTGAGAAAGCGAAAAAGTAAGAGTGGTATAACTAATTCTTCAATTCATGGGGCGTTTTAAATAGTTTTGGTAGCAGATACTTGGTTTATGAATTTACATTTTCTGAAAGTAAATCTCATGTGCTTAAATGCAAAATTTCAAGGTATGCATTGTACGCTGTATCTATAAAATTCCTTATGTGGCTTTTATTTTCGCAATAATTGCTAGCAGGATGCAATGCTTTCAATGCTTTCAATAAGGGAAATCTTCATGTTTTGGATTTATAAAATACAATTTTGTAAAAATTACGAAATCTAACCTTTTATACGTTCTTCGAGTTCCTATAACTGTATTAAATAAAAGTTTACATTCGCCCTAAAAATAAAATGCAGAACGTTTAACATCCGTACGGCAAAAAGTCACTGAGGTATTTAATTCTGATATTTGATACGTTAAGGAACATCACAAACTGAAGAGAGAAATATTTAATTTTATAGACTAACTAAATACTAATTTAGAACAAAGTTTCTGATTTTAATGAGACTAGCACGAACCGTTTAGATAATGAAAAGTTTTTCAGAAAGGAGATTTTATTCATAGAAACATATAGAGTTCATGCTCTAGAAAGCAATAACAGACTTCAATATTGAGGCATAACTAATTCATAATATTATTTGCATAAATAAAAGGTGGAGAATATTTCTAATCTAATAACCGCTTCTCGTATGACTAATAGACTGTCAACCTAAAAGTAAGAAACTCCTTATGAATATTTATGCGTTTTTATTATTTAGAAACTTATAAAATACTTGTATATAAATGATTTCGGCAGCACAGATGTAACGAAATTATAAATTAAGGAAAGTTATACAATGAGAAATCATAAAGGAATATCACTGAATGATATAAAGATAAAAACAAACAATTTTTAATTATTTCATATTTTAGCTAAAAAGGAAAGTCAAAAACGCTGACAAATATTTCAAATTCGGAAATTAAACATCTCGATCAGCTTCCGTCATACATCAGCGAATTACGTCAGCCAATTTCTTCCAATTACGTTCTATTCTAACATGATCCTGATATGAATAATTGCTGCAGTTCTTCCCTACCTAGTTTTACAAATTACGTCATCACAGCGATGCGATGGATTTTTGTTAACAGTTGAAAGAGTTGAAACTGTTTTTATTTCACGAGGGAAATTCTCTCAAAATAGTACTTAAAGACACACATTCTAAATAAGAAGATATAGTTCTTCATGCTATTTTGATGGTATCTGATGGCAATGAATGTTATTAATAACTATGTAAAGTAAACGAAATGTTTTTCTAACACGTCATGTTATTTATCGCGGCGAGAAAATTTATAGATGCAGACGTTATTGTATCAAAAGTAAAATCTAATGTCGTAATAAAGTTGTGCAGCAACCTACGGTTTTCTATGGTCTGCTACCTATGGTTTCTAGCTCTTTCCTTTTTATTCGTTATCTAAATAGCAAACAATAGATTTTATTAAATAGAAGCTTTAATTTAAACAGAAAAAATGAAATTGGTTTGCTTTGTGCTGTAAGGTTTTAGTTAAACTAACCAAGTTTTATTTTAATTTAAATCTTTTCTATCTCCTCTCTGTTTCAACTTCCTGTCAGAAGAAGCGCGCGTTTTTAGCTTATGCTAATTTTGAAGTACAGCGAAGTACTATTTAAGCCAGAGGTAGAAACCTCTCGGTGTGTGAGAGCTTAGTCTCAGATCACGGTCACGCCGCTCAACGTTCGTCTGACCAGCTAGCAGTTTAAAATTATAAGCCATAGTGCTTACTACGTGATTGCATTGTAAAACAATTTGAAGTGCGTTAGTATTAGTATATCTTGCTACGCACCCTTTTAGATAGAGGCCAATCTCCGCGAATTGCTCTGCGAAGCAAAGTTTGATTTAATTTCTATTTTAGGTTTAGTATTTAAATTTATTGGATTGTTAAGTTCGACCCAAGTGCGGTCTTTTACTTTCTGTATTCCTCCCGAGTTGGGAAGTTTGTTAATAATAGTGATTTAATAAAAGAGGATTTTAAATCCCTTCACGTGCAGTTATTATCCAGCCCAGCAGTTACATCAGAACAAAGCTTACATTACATCAGCTCACTGTTCCAGTTCAGGACTGAAAACTTGAGGTTAAGAACCCTTTACAGAATTTACCATGTTCTCCAAAAACACGCAGAGAATACTCAGTCCTGATAGTGCATTCAACAAAGTTTGTTTCTTGGAGTTAGGAGTCTTTTTTACATATATTTATTTTATTTATTATAAGAATATACCGGTAAATATTTCTTAATTATTAAAAACGTTCAGTTTAAAAACGCATTTTTCATACTTAAAGACTATCGATTTTTGAAACTTTCCGATAATTTCATCAAATTTGATTAGTAAAAGAGAGTTATCTGCTCCATGTATGGCAGTTAAGTACCATTAACAAATATATTCGCAAACAAAACAATAACGGTCCAAGAAATAAAAAAGGAGCTTAACGCATTGACCATTTTATAGGTCATGTTCACCTACAACATATTTTCATATGCCAGTTGAAATAAAAATGAACATTTAATATTCCTCGGCTGCTAAGTTTGCTCGTCATTATGGATCTACGTTCTACACTATCAATATTGCCACGTCTCTTTCATTAGAATAACGAAATGCCATGTTTTCCCACCTACGTCATCAACTGTCTCTAGAATATTAATTACTTCTAAAACTGCTTTTCATTACATATTCATATACATTACTGAAATGATAACACTAAGTACTAGCAAAAATGTTAAAACAACATCAATGGGATTCGTGAAAAAATATTAATAAAACAACTTCATTTAAAAATGGATTGTCCTCACATTGAAGCTATCGAAGAAATTGTTATTAATGATTAAAATCTCATTGCACCGCGTGAAGAATAAGTTAATTTAGGAAAACTGTATATCCAAACAAAGTGAGGTGCGAATTCTAATAAATATATACCGCTGTCTTTAATGAATATTTAAAAAAAGGGTGCTTCAGATATTTGCTCATGAAAAATTGACGCGAAAAATTTTAACGTTGAGACAATCAATGAAGAAGATGTCATTAGAAAGGAAAATATAAATAATCGTGAATTCATAATGGGGTATCAACAAAAAAAGGAGCTAATGAATATTTATTTGAGCAGCGTATTAGTTGCACAGATGATGTTTTAAGAAAGTTTATTTCCGGCGATATCAAATGATTTGTGAAAATAATATAACTAAATGGTACTTTTTAGCAGCAAGCTCGAAATAAAATATACTCTAATTAAAAGCAATGTACCTATCACTCACTGCAACAAAATAAAAATCGTACTCCTATATTTGATATTTTTAATTCAAAGCTTGCTAACATTGATTACTTAACTTCTTCGCCCTACCAATTAAGAGATACTCACTTTTGCCAAATGAGGATTTAATTATCTTAAATCAGATTTCAGATAACTTTACGCAAAACAGTCAAGAGTACGTAACAGGATATTAGTATTTTTTAATTATATATACTAAAATTAACGCTTAATATTGATTTAAATGTAAACACAACCCCGTAAAACTGAGTATTTTTTCTTCATTATTCATGAAATTTTGTTTAATGAAACCATTTGAGACTACAATTTATTTCCTCGCGAATACATTTGCGAACTCTTATATCTTGATTTTATTTTGATTTTTTACTTAATCTTTCTATGATTTATTCTTCTTTTGATTATTTTGTAAATGAAGGTCTTATTTTTTTACGATATCGATTTTAAATTTATTCTACTTTCAAAATGCAGCATGTAAATAAGCTGTACGGAAAAGGATAAACCGTCAGTCATTACTTCTACATGGAAAGAAGACTCGAAACGAATACCGTAAAAGGTACCAACTGTTTTTAATGTTTCTAAAGTTAAATCATTGGTAACAAGAAAAAAATCCATTAACGTAGAAATCAATTGCAAAGTCTTTAGATGCATCTATAGGAACAATATATATAATAATAAGATTATTGCAGCGCAAGGTTTATATCATAAAAAGCTGAAACATACAATTTTTATCAACGTTTTCGAGGAATGTAACTCAGCACAGAATAAATTATAGAAATTTGTGTGAAAAACAGAACAGGAGATAAATGGGAATACATTTATATCCTTAATGAAGTGGTAGTTTACCTAAATAATTGTAACAAACAAAAGTCTATTCATTATTGAAAAGAAAGAGAAAACGTGTACAAGCCCAGTTACATCAATCTAAACACAGTTTCAGTAATGGGTTTGATATTGTCGCTGGATTCTCTTACAAATGGAAATAAAAACTTCGAAGAGTAGAAAAAATGTTAAAATCAACGCAACGTACTACCAAGAGAACGTTTTATGTTTGATATTTACAGAAGAAATTCCATTTTTTTATCTCAATGTTTTCAAAGCGTGAAACATCATCAAGACAAAGCAATAAGTATGATTTTTTGCTTTGTCTTGAAAGAATGAAGTTTGATACAGGCATTGTATATACACCTTTTCAAAGTTTGAAGTCCCGTAATTTTTTCCCCTACGGACTATTGTGCCTTTGGTCTCTTGAACAGAGCTTTTTCTACGTCAAAACTCCCCACGATTGATGTAAACTGGAAAGTAGTGGCAGAGGAATGGAAATCAATACCTCTGGAAATCTTATGAAAAGCCATTCTGTCATCGAAATTATGATGCAGACTTATAGTTCAAAAACAGTGTTATCAGATCAAACATTTAAAAATGCTGTTTATATTTTAAATACTAATTAAACGGCCCATAAGACATGTATAAGCACCTTCTGTACTTTTCATTTGTTATTATCTTGCTGTTATTATGAAATAAAAGAAGTTTATGAACAAACTTACTGGTCAAGCTACGGGGAGAGGGGAAACTCAACAGAAAAATACGCTGAGAAATACAGTACTTACTTTAAACTCTCATTGGATGCAAGATCACTTGAAATTAAGAATATGCGATATTTGTTCCTTACAAGCCGCTTCTAAATCCATGCATAAGAAATTGAACTGATGTCATGAATCATCCGTGCATATGAGAATTCATGCTCATCGTTCTCATATCAATGATGAATCCGTTCATAGAACTCCAATATAATTTATAGCTACATGATTTGATAAGTAAGCCTTCGAGGAAGACTTTGTTGCACATGGTGAAAATTACAAAAAACGCTAATGTAATTCGTCCTTTCTCCAGGATTCAAATTCCAGTAGAATTACCAGTATTTAACAGTTTTACCCTTTCATACACTTGTGAGCTATCTTTTTGACGTTAATGGAGGATTAATGGAGGCAAATTATGTCACATTTGAGTGACGCACAGTATGCTATCTATGCTCGTCGAACTCAAAGGGATAGTAAAGAAAAGTTTATTCAGCCAACTTTTTTAGCAGTTGAGAACAAAACTCGGAATTAGTTGTTAAGTTAAGAAATTTTCGTTGCTTTTTCATTGATTCGTTACTGGTTCTTAGCATTTCTTACATAAATTTGCATGCACATATTCATTTACTCTGACATTTAAAACTTAAGCACGAGATTATAAAATCTACAAAAATGGAAAGGTAAATCTTTTATAAGGTATTTCTCCCGCCTTCTTAGCAAGCCTTCGTGGTGTAATGGTCAGCACATTCGGCGCGTATTCGAGAGGTCCGAAGTTCAAGTCCCGGCGAGGGCATCGCTCATTTTTCACATTTTTCCACTTCTAAATAACCTAATGTCCCTACTCTTTGATTAACGCCAAATTGCACATGAAGACAGCAAATGTGTTTTCTCATGAAAGAAAACAAGTATTGCGTAAAAAGATTGAAACAATATTTAATTTTCGTTTATTATACGATGACGTCACAATTGGGGCATTAACAAATTGATATTTAAAGCTAAAAAACTTATATTAATGAGATAGATATATGATACCCTGGACCTTTTCACAAAATTTACAACTATTGCCCATGCCCAGTTTCAAGCAATCGCAGATGCAAACAATGGCTATTACTCCATTAGGACAGTTTCCAACTCCAACCATTTATCTCGCCCAGTTAGTCTCAGATGAGACTAACTGGGCGAGATAAACGTGCAGAAACGTAATGCCCAAGAGCATCCCAAAGATTTTCAATGGAATTAAGGTCAGAAAAATATGATAGCCGTTCCATATGAGAAATACCCTCGCTCTCCAGTAGTTGCTGTCGATGTTCAGGACCAACTGCTGTAGCATAGAGTTTCACAGTGGAGCTTAGGATTTCATTCCAATCCCATGTAGCAGTCACAGAATCATTTTTAAAGACGTACAACTGGGGACGATTTGCCATTGAAGTTCCATCTTAACCATGATGCTGCCACCTCTGAATGCATAATTTTCGGTGATATTCTGGGTCTGATTAGGCATGTCTTGTTCTCTCTAGCCTCTTACACGCTCATCGTTTGATTCCAAGTAAAACTGTACTCCTCAGTGAACAGGATGCTGCGAAAATCTGAGACAGTCCAATTGACAATTGAGAACACCACTTTAATTATATTCTTTCTTATTGGGAAATTAGTGGAACACCGGTAATTCTTAGTCCACCGGGCACGGATTTCTTGACAACTGTCCGACTAGTTTTGAACTGTTACCACATTGGAGAAATTATCAGCTGATCAACCTCAAAGTAAAAAGCGACATCTTTGATTTAATCTCCTGCTTCAATGCATCCGACAGAATGCCAGAACTCAGCATCTACCATAGAAATACGAATATCATAAATAATTATCCTACGAGAATTGTAAAAACTTCGTATTAGCTTTTAAAGGAACCTCCTCGAACCCCTCAGCATGCTGGCTTCTTCAACGACTGGGTAATTAGAATTAAGTCTGGAGAAGAATGAATCGTGATTGACTTTAACATACGATATTTGAATACTACTATTCGCTTCCTCAATGATTCTACTCAAGGTACGATTTCGAAAATTATTAATTTGCCCTAAGAATAATACTAATTTGCTTTTTTTGAAAGCCTGTCTGTATTTATATATAGTATATAATAAGTATATTGACTTAGTGCATAATTTTACGTTATTGAGATGTTTATGCTCATTCATATTTTATATTAGTTCAACTGTTAAATTTTACTTAAATTAACAGGACAATTTATTAAAGTGCACACTGTAAGATATGCAAGTCAACTAAAAATGTTTCGCTCTTTCTCTCTCTTTCTATATATGATATTAAACTGAATTTACAATTATGTGTATTAGATGCTAAATGATAAGCCTACCTTTTAAGGCTTAAGAAATATAGGAAGTAAAACCTCTAAAGATATTAAACTTCTCATTGAAAGTAAATGGATGAAATGAAAACTTTAAATATTCATACGTATTATTACCATTGATTCCGAAAGACCAGTATATCAAAGAAATACATTCAATGAAAGTTTTTCTTTTTAAATACAAAACACGAGAATTGTTTTTGCTGTGAAAAATTATTTAAATTTTTGTTCAACATACATCTACAAAATTTCGAAACAAAGTTCATTAGGGTATCTCAATGAATGTAGAATTTGAAAGCAAGATGGTGAAGCCATCTGTTCAGATATTTAAAACCTTAACGACGTTTTCACATCTTTGAATAAAAGGATAATTGAAGAAATATTGTATGTATCTACTTTTTTATCTTAAAATTTGCTTACCTTCACAAAAATCTTTGCATGGCATTATTATGTCGTCATTTTGGCACTCGGGCTGCAAAAGTTGACAAACAAATTCTCTTGAAAGTGGGTAGCATTCGAAATCCAGAATTTGTCTGAATGTGACCAGATTGTTCATAACTTCTGAAGTATTGCTGTGACCAACAACATTTGGATACGAAGTTGCATTATACGGTAGATGTGTGCAAAATGGCACTTCTATTGGCATGCATTGACGGGGCACTATTTGAGCCATGGCAGAGCTAGGAGTAGTTGTAAGTCCTTCCACATAACCTGGATACTGGCGTCTGGGAACCCATTTGTCTAAGATATCATCTACTGCTGGCTTCCGCTCTGCAAAAACAAATTAGATCTGAATAAAATTCATTAATTTGTTTATTTTTCTGCAAAAAAGAAGTTTATAAGATAAAAAAAGCTTATTTGCAATTTTAATTGCTTAAGTTATGTCAAGCAATGAATATTATATAAAGCAAATCAGTGCTCTGTATTTTGAAAAGAACACCTTGCTTGAAGGGGTTTCTTGGAAATTTACATATAATTCACGGGCCCATGCAACCGTCGTTGGTCTTCGAAAGAGATAAAAAGGACGCATACTTAACGATACCCTTGCATACGGGTGGTTCCACCGCTACGCAGGTTGGATACACTCGAAAAGAGCTCGCCATAAAGGGGCTAGCATCTTTATGAAGACTGCATTTCCTAAGTTGAAAACTGATTTTTATAAGCATGCGAGTACCTTTATTCTGAGGGGCATTTTTAAACGTTTCTGCTTCTTCGAACACAGGCAGACGCACATAACTTACAGGTGTCCTTATAAGAAACGGAAGTATATTTCATTTCGTGATTACACAGGTGAAACTTGAGCGCAGATTAGAACTCAAGCACTTGTGATCATTATATAAAGCAAAATAAAGGGATAAAATTTAGACGTTGGTCAAAGTTTTATTTACGAATTCAATACATTGTTTGTTCCCGTTTCATTGTAAGAGCTCTGAAGAAGTGCTGGTATTGTAAATAAAGTTGACTCTCAGATTGTAAAATTACTTGATGATATAAAGTCACTAAATAATTTTTAAAAATATTTTACCCAAATAAGGAATCTTTTAAATTTTAGCTATAACTAAACTTTTAAGCTTAGTTTAACTAGATTTTAAGTTACAGCTTTTTAAATTTTAGGTATGAATGCAGTTTTTAGTGACGATTTACACCGGATGAAATTAAATTTGCTTTTCTTTTCTAAAACATTATGGATCTTGCTGTTTTCCATTTCGCATACTTAAATAATAATATAATAATAATAATAACAAGTAAAAACACAAGGAAGAAATTTTTATATGCACTAAATAACGTCATAGGCTTAAATAAAAATCATGTATCCGATATCTGGCTTAACCGAAAATTTGGAAAACAATCACTTCCGAAAAGTCCGAAAATCAATGATCTCAGATTTTTTCGTTTCATTATTTTCACCTGAAAAGAAAACAGATGTGAAGGCCCGTCAGAGTGTACTTGTCCGTAACTCGCGTTCTACTTGAGCTGTTTGTATAATTTAAGCGTCGTTCGATTCAGAATTCAAAGATCTACATCTCTGCATAAGAAATAGTCACTTATATACAAAACATGTGGCCACACACTTAATTGAAAACAAAATAAACCCTAAAGATATTATCCTAAAAGCAACAAATAAACAAATAACTAAATAAAACAATACACAGAATTGCGACACACGCAAATACATACACACACAAAAAGAGAAAGGTAAGGAAGAAGAAAGACAGAGGAAAAAAAGTGTTGAAATATTTACAAAAGTTTACAACAGTATATGTATAATGTATACACTGGTGTGCAAAAATTAAGGACGAAGTTGAAAAATTAGCATATCAGCTGAACGAAGAGGCAGAGCGGACAGAAAGACCAATCAGGAGATTAAGTAAGGTGATGTACGGTAGCACATGCGCAGATTTGCAGGTAGACTAAATGGGGGAGTGTCTGAGTAGTATAAAGCATGTTGCCGGTGTAAGATCAGTATTTCTGGCCAAGAGATTGCACGCCATATAGCAGTTAAAATCACACCGAGTTGCTGCCTCAGCGAGAAATTTTGAATAATCAATCTGTTAGACGAGATCTGGATGCTTTTACCCGAGGTCGAATCATTAGAAAGTTGATGGAAGGTGGCAGTGTGACAAGTGTGGCTGCAGAGTTCGGAATTGCTCACAGCATCGTTTCACGACTTTTGAGACAATTTCAAACTACATTAACAGTTATCTGGGGGTTTAGTAGTGGTCGTCCACGAGGAACCACACCTGCAGATGACCTGTATATTACAGGCCAGAAGAAACAGGCGGCAGACAGCGGGAGAAATTGCTAGACACACGACACAGGCGACTGGACGACCGATACCGCGTTTTACCGTGGCCAGAAGACTGCACGGTGGTGGTCTGTTTGCACGACGCCCTGTACGGTGTGTACCTCTAACGCCTGCCCATCGGAGAAGGCGTTCTCTGTGGTGCCGGGAACATCGGAATTGGAGAGACAATGAATGGGGACGAGTACTCTTTACAGATGAGAGCAGATTTAGTCTGAGTTGCGATTCTAGACACATACACATCTGGACAGAGCGGGGAACACGCAATAACCCCTTCAACATCATCAAAAGGGACTGTTTTGGAGGTCGCGAAGTTCTCGTTCGAGCAGACATAATGCTTGGTAGCCGGACCGACCTTCATATCTCCCAAGGAGATTCGTCACATGGGACTGATATTGTAACGAGGTTCTTCTTCCTTACATGCGTCTTTTCACAAGGGCTATGGGTCCTCAGTTCCTCTTCATGAACGACAACGCTCCACCTCATCGCACGGTTACTGTCGAAGAGCTGTTGGAGAGCGAAGATACTGAACACATGGATTGGTCGGCAAGGTCTCTGGATCTAAATCCCGTCAAGCATGTACGGAACTTACTAGGGAGACCCGTGGCAGCACGTAACTTATCGCCAGTAACGATTCCGAAACTGCGATTGGTGCTACAAGAGGAACGAGCAGCAGTGTCTCAACAGCTCATTAACAACCACATATCCAGCATGCACAAATGATGGGAAACCTGCCTAGCAGTCAGGGGAGATCATATCCCCTATTAAAGACCAGATGTTTCTTGCTGGACACCCATCACAGGGATGTTTCGGCCTTCAGTCGCATTGCGCTCCATGCTACTTTTTCAATAAAGCTTCTTTTTATCTCTCTGATTTCTCTTTTAGTAAGTGTTCCTTACATTACTCATGTCCTTACGTATTGGAGATCTTACGGTATTAAATGTGTTGATTTGGAAAGCTTTTGTACAAAGTTATATTGAAAAAACAGTCTCGTCCTTAATTTTTGCACACCAGTGTATGTGTATGAAGAATTGTCTCAGTAGATCGCATAGAAAATTAGTGAAGTGTAATATTTCTGTACAGCAGAGAGATACTTCTCAGCAGCACCATGGAGTTGTATTTCTGCACATAAGATTTCTGAGGAGGTAGGAGGATAAATTGTATTGATTTATTTAATTGTTACAGGACACAAAGAGCTATCTATCCACCGGAAGGGGAGCTTTCGTAGATTGCATTATAAGGGAAACTCGTCTTCATGTTACATTTGCCCATGTTCATGTTACGCACAGAAAACTCATACATGTTGCCTTTTAAAAAAGTGACTGAAAATTTAACGACCTATGGCAGCCACAGGGCCGTGATGATGTATGGTTCGCAGTTGTTCAACGTTTTGATGTTTTAGCGAAGCCTTTGCTCGTCGCGATATCTATGGTGCGATGCGAGAGACCGCGTAGTCTTGGGAACAGAACATGCTTCCGATTCATGGGAATGAAATACTTTACCGCATTACAAAAGAGCTTGTTGATGGCGAATTCAAGCAATTCAATATAAATTTGCGAGCGTTGGCTAGCTCCTTGTTCCGCCATGCAGTATGCGGAGGACTACACAAGCATAAAAAATTCATGTGCGCTGTCCCACACAGGTCGCAGTGTTCGAGCTTTTACAAGGTGTGTGACCACAAAGTCTGACGTCGCAGAAGCAATAATTCATTCCGCTACGGTTCCACTTTGATATTATACGAACCAAAACTTCACGATGATTGTCAGTGCGTTTTAGCGATCTGCACTGTGTCTGTCACTGAAACTTCTTTATTTCAGGAAGGCTGACAGACCAATGATCCTTTTCCTTCTGTGAAATAGTTTCAACTACAATGAATCAGAATGCGTAAAATACAACCGAAAATTATGAAGGCGTGACGAATTCAAGTAATTCTTCTCTTTCAAATTTGCAAGCGTTGGTTATCTCTCCGGACGCCCATACACTCTTCTCCAGCATCTGTATGCTAATGAGGAGGGACGACTTGTTGCCAAGTTTTGAGCCCTTGCGTTGTTGTGGTTGAATGTTGCGTTGGTGGGCTGGGATCAACTCCTTTCGTTAAGTGTGGCTAGTTGTGCTTGTTGAACACTAGTGGAGTGAGACGCTGTGGGTGGGACGAGTGACGTAGTTTGTCAGTTTTCCCCAAGTGGGCGGGTGGAGGAGATTCGTTCACATGATGTCCGGGTCACAACTGTGGTAACCGCCGAGCCGTAGTGAATTATGGCTGGTAACTGTTCAAAACTTTGGTACTTTAGGGGAAGCTTTGCTCGTCGTGACATCTACGGGTCAAATAAGAAGTGCGATGCGAGACACCGCGTGCCCTTAGGGACACAACCTGAGTGTGGGCTGGGAAATATTTAACCTCATGGGAGCGAAATATTTAACCTGTCTCT
>KK114246.1:274478-285780 GCA_000611955.2 Stegodyphus mimosarum | reverse complement strand
GTCGCGGCTAATGCAATACAGGTTTGTAGTGTCAGTGGTCACAGTGTGATTCCTTATTCAGCAGGTGTTTGACAGAAATATACCGTAATATTACTTAGTCGGAAGAAAATCACTTTTACGGACACGTCTGCTTTTTTTTTCTTTTAATCTTATATTATCCATTCCCAGACTTGACTAAAAAATTGCTGGTGGTCTGGAGATACGTTTATTAGATCATTCCGGATATTGAGCGCGTTGATTTTGGAATTTGTAATACATATATATGTATGTATTATGTAAATTGCGCAAAAAAAAAAAAACAGGGGGACAGTTCTATAATTACCGTTCTACTGGGACGATTGATGAAATTTAATATGCGTTTTTCATGTCTCGAAAGCGCGACTTAGAATACGTATTAGATTTATATATAGCATTGTTCTAATATAGGTATTTCAACATAAAATCGGACCTTTCCTGAAGTGACATCCCAATTTGTTTTCGATTCTACGACTCAAATTACGCTATACTGCCAAGTTTTGTAAAAATCACACTAGTCGTTTTTAAAAAATTAGCTCTCAAAATTTTAGCTTCTCCATGTTAATTGAGTTTGATATACATTTGTTAATATCTCTTTCTTTATCGAACTTATTTTGATTCTTCCTTTCCCATTTCGAAATTAAGGTTCATTCCAAATAAAATTCGCCCATTTTTTAGGATTTATTTCGCCATTTTTCTAGGACAAATTTTAAAAAATTTGTATTTTAAAATAAGTTTTATAATTTTTTCGAAAAACATTTTGAATAAGAACCTATAAAATTTTTAACATAATCTTAAAATAAATCTATTTCTAGGCACTCTTGCAAAAAATTAGAGTTTTTTATTCAAAATTTTCTACGATATAAATAAATTTAAATACTGGCGCATTTTGAGATTTGGCATATTTGTTATAAGCGATAAAGACGCCAAATGTGGTTTACGTACTTCGTTAAAACTATTTGAAAGTATGAACGTGAGTTTGAAAGTATGAACTTTTTTTTCCACGCTCGTCTATAATGAAAAAATATGATGTGTACACCACATGACTCCTTGTACAGAATTTTAAATTATACGCAATTTTCCTGCGTATTTTCACTTAAACATATTGAATTAAAAGTTAACGAATTTTGAATTAACTCTACTTCGTCGATAGCGCATAAACCACAATAGAATAAATGCACTCTTTAAAGTTCACTATATTTATTTACCATAGGCATACTTCTGCGTTAGGTTCACTTAAAAGCGTTACATCTCATTCATTTTATAACTCAGAGTGAGCAGAAATTATAGCATCTGAAGAATTATCACAAGTTCTATTCAAATGCTATAATAAATCTAAAACGATGTATAAAAGAAATTAAACAAGTAAAAAAGAAAGTTTTTCACAGACGATTCAACTCCGCTTACCTAATGCGCATGCCCTACTAATTAATTCAGTTCTCACTTCGCGGTAAGGCAAAAATACATAAAAATTCAAAATATTTTCATTAAAAATTGAAAGGTATAGAAAAACATAAAACACCAAGTACAGTTAAAACAATTAAAAAAACAATTTCTACAAATGAAATTACAATTTTTACGCAAAAACCAGCTAATAACTTAAATGTTAATTCCAGAATGAATCAAGCATAATTTACTTTGTTGTTGCGAAGCTTAGTTTCTCTATATTAGCAACAAATCCACTATTCTGCTAAGCTTGAAATGTAAACAAATATGTCCGCTATCATAACCAAAATTCGTCGCACTTAAAAAACTTTTAAATTGTTGATAATTCCACAATTATTGCACGCAGGTTAATTAAGACCATAAAAATCTTAACCGAAAGATAAGAACAACATAATTCAATCATTTTAAAAGCAAAACATGCACAATTTACAAACTTATAAGAATAAAGAAACTGAGCGGACTGAGCCGAGTAACAGAGTGCATATATATATATATATACACTTATGTCTATAAATTAAGGATAATGGCAGCTCCGGCAAATAAAGGTTCAGAAACAAAACAAATGTGACTTATTCATAAAACCCATTTATTAAACAAAAAATAAAGAACAAAAAAGATGGTGGGTGTATAATACCATTCGTAAAAACTAAGATTTTTGCTCCCGGGAGCAATTACTAAAAATATAGCCCTTACGAAAACTTAACATTACATGGTTAGTATGATGGTTAATACATTGTATGTCTCCCAGACGATGAAATACAGTTCGTACAATGCCTAGGCACGCTGAGTATCAAATTATCGAGCTGATCTCGGGGAAGATTACACCACTTATCAAGCAATGCTCTCATAAGTTCCGATAAACATATAGGAGGTGCTTGACGGGCTGCAATTCGTTGGCCAAGCATGTCCCACACATGTTCTATTGGATTCAAGTCAGGTGAAAATGCTAGCCATTCCATACGAGTGATATCCTCAGATTGAAAGCATTCCTTTACAATGTTTTCACAGTGAGGAAGGGCGTTGTCATCCATAAACACAAATTCTGTACCCATGGCACCCCTTAACAAACGCACGCGTTGTTCCAGAATGAAGTCCCGATAAATTTGGCATATCATGGTTCTGATATAAACATGCAGATCTGTTCAGGAGCCCAGTATAATTCCACCACATACGAGCAAGCCTGCACCACCGTAACAGTGTCTTTCAATGATGTTGTCTTGGTGGTAGCGTATGCCTAGAGTTCTCTATATGAAAGTCCGACGTGAATCAGACTATAAGCTAAACCTGGACTCGTCGGAAAACATCACACAAGCCCACTGTGACGATATCCACATTGTATGTTCTTTATCCTAGGATAACCGCTGGAGACAGTGAGTTGCCATTAGTGAAACACATCTGACAGGCTTGCGAGCCTATAAACCAATCTGTCCCAAACGTCTGTACGAGGTTTGCCTTGAAACTTGCGTACCCATGGAAGAAGATACTTGAGGGACAGGTCTCATGCTGTGCTCCGTCTGCTTCTTTTGACAGTTACTGGCAAATATCGATCGTCATTCGCCTTTGCAACTTGGGGCGACCTGTTTTGTAACGTCTAGTGACTTTTCCATCACTTTGGAATTATTGCCGAAGCCTAGAGATGATACTTTGAGCTATTCCAAGTTCCTCGGATACTCCTAGCTGAGTACCCCGACATTCCAGGCATCCGATAATTCTTCCAGGTAAAAAATCATCCCCATGCGTCATCTGCGTCATAAATATTCAGGTGGGCATTGAGCTGCTTACAGAACGCTTATGAACAATTTTACTCCTTTACTATCATTCCTTATATACACTTCTCTTACACTCTCGTCATTGTGGCGCACTATCGGCGTCATCTGTTGGCTTTCTGTGATTTGCATATTATTATTGAAGATGTTGTGATTATTCTACAGGTGAAATTTTTATTTTAGAGTTCGATTTCCAGGTGATTCTGAATTATTCTTAATTTATGGACATGAGTGTACATATATTTATATACGTTTGGTACAGCCGATTGCAACCAAAATGCGAGGTGCCCATCTACATGTTATAGCAGCCCTATATACAAAATGTCATCGTTCTGAGGCTCCTCGTTTTTGAGTCATGCGAGATACATACATAGATACGTACGTACGTACAGACGCCACGAAAAAATCTCTTCAGAATCCATTTTAAATCAGTTTTATAATTCTTTTTGGGAAAAAGAGTGTTTTATTCTGTCCTTACATACGGATATCACTCAAAAACATCGTTAAATTGCATTCAAAATTGGTCAAAATAGATATTTTCATTGAAATATGGTACTCGAAATTTTTCGCGATTGCAATACTTCGTTCGTTTTTACTTCGTACAATGAAGTAAAAAAGAAAAAGAAAAAGAAAATAGATTGCTATAAATTAAGAAGTTCGCCAAGTGAATTATTCTTCGCGCAAGCTGAAAAAAATGCGTCAAGATTCATTTTCGAATCTCTCCAGAAATTTCGCACCAAATTTTACAAAATTTGATATTTAAGCATAATTTGAGTCGTAGAATCGAAATATGGAAACAAATAGGCATGTCATTTCAGAAAAGTCCGATTTTGTGTCAAAATACCTATATTAGAACAATGCTTTATACAAATCTAATACGTATCCTAATTAGCGCATTAGAGACGTGAAAAACACAATTTGAATTTCTTCAATGGGGCGAGTTGAACGGGACATAGAACTGTTCTACATTTTTTTTTTGCGCAGTGTACATATATATATATATATATAAGAATGTATGTGCGTGAATGCTGCAGGGCTTAAAAATCTTAAAACTTTTGCAACTATTTTAACACATGAAACAGCTTGTCCAGAAGAAAGGGTCAGTTTTTCAAATTAGTTCCATTCTCATTAGTTTGAATCATGGGTTTCTACCGTGGTTTTTAAAATGAGAAAAGAGACACGATTGCTGTTTAATGCGAAGCTAAACGATTTGAAAAGACATGCGTCACACTGAAGATGGAAAAAACATAACTTTTATTTAATTTTGTGAAACTGTTATTTATCAGCGTCGTAGAAATTTATTAACAATTTTGTTACGCTGGTGAAAGGAATGTAGCCAGAAAACGAAAGTCGTTAGTCATGCAGTAAATTGGAAAAAAAGAAAGAGAAATAAAACGAAGACGGAAAAAATGGTACTTAAGATTACATAATAAGAAGTTAACACGAAGTTTGATATAAAATTTTGGGACTTTGATTTAATGAGAAGAAAGTCGCTTGGGAGCATGATAATAAAAGACTTTTATCACAAAGTCAGAAAATATTCGCTGTGTATTATGGCTGATGCGAAGAATTAATTTCTTTCTTTTTGGGGGATGAAGATTGCGGCTTGTAACTTCGTCAATACTGACAATACATTTTTTCGCGGTTCTTAAGAATTTTCTTTTTTTTTTATTTTCTCACTTCTTTGTTTCAAGTAACAGATTCACTCATTTGCTTACTCCCAATGATTACTAGAATCTCAGTTAATATCAAGTTCAGACATAAAAAGGATTAGTAAAGTCTGAAATAATAATAGAATTTAGAATTTATTTATGAAAACGCAAGCGGAAACTATATGAACCGACAACATTATTTTATTTTTCTAAGAACTAACGAACGGCAAAATAATGTTGCCCCACATAGTCAAATAAATATTTCTTTTTTTTGGGTGGGGGAGAAGGTTCTCGTAATACAAAACACAAAAGTAAGCCTTACATTTGGCCCCGCTCAAAATGCAATTTAGACAAGCAGAATAAATTTTAGGTTGAAGCATCTTCCTTTCGAGCTGTCATCATGTTCGTTGCTTGGCTCGTCTCGGCTACAGTAAGGACAAAGATGTTGCACGTGGATAACTTCCAAAAATTTGATTTTGATATCACAGAATTGATCACGCAGAACACGGCCCTGCTTGGACGAACAATGACAAATGGTCCCTTGAATTTCGGACAGAGTTCGTGATCTTTTTGTTTCAGTTGCATAATGCACGATCTCCTATCTTGAACGAATGAGATCTACGTTTGTTCGCTTAATGTGTTTCATACACATTATTTGCGCCTTCGGGCCCTGGCCAGCGATAAAAGGTCAAGCTGAACTTCACGTGGACTGTCATCTATGAAGCTGCCAATGTGAAGATCGCGGGGAAGGTATCCATAAATAAAAAATAACGGGAATCTCCTGGTGAAATTTAGTCTGGTGATATTAATAGTTAGTAATGCCTTTGGAAATAATACATCCCTGTTATTTGAATTTTTGTCAATTATTTTCTTCAGAGTTGACGTAAAGATGCCTTTGGCCAATTCTACGATGGTGTCAGCCTGTGCTGACTAAGGCGGTGTCTTTGGCTGTGTGATTGCATGTTTTTGCAAAAAGCGCTGTGTATGACGTAAGGTAAATGCTGCTCCTTTGTCTGAGAAATTCATACTCTACGGCCAATATCGAATGATGATGTTATGACAAAGAGTATCAATCACTGTATACGCGGCGAGAGATGCAGAATGCGTTACAACCACATAGCGAGTGGCGTGGTCAATCTGGACAAGCATGTTAGTACTTCAGGCTTTGGTTGGTGGCAAGCAGATAATAGGATTAGCGGATCAATTTCCCCACGGTGCTGTTGGAATTGGCAGTTACTGCAATAAGCCGTAGGCGTTAGCAGTTAGGGGGTTGATAATTTGATATTTGTGACAATTTCGGACACATATTTTACAATCCTGTCGCATATTTGACCACCAATAGCGTTGTTGTAAATTGTGAAGAGTTTTTGTGCTTAAATATTTCCGATATCATCATGACAAGCTACACTGCTGGAACCCGTAAATGCAACACCCTGAAGGAAGCATGGAAATAACATGAAATTTACAACATGCATTAGCGGAGGTGAGATATGCAAATGATTAGAATTTCAGCGCAGACGCACATCACGCGCGCCTGTGGCGCCACTTCAAAGTGCTATTTAAGGCTTGGAGGTTTCGACGATTTCAAGTTCGGCAATTTTGTTTTCCTTGTGGTTTTTTTTCAAAAAACACGATCAATTATGCCTCGTAGTAAACAGCAATCATCGTTTGATCAAGTATCCGAGTTCGTTCGACAGAGGAAGGATAGTGGCCTACCAAGAGTGTGGATTATCTTTTAGGGAAATCGGTAGTCGTGTTGGCCGAAACCAAACAACTGTAATGCGGATATGTGACCGTTGGTTGCAGAAGGGTACGACGGACCGACGTGTTCGCATCCACCTTAGTGCACCACTTCACGTGATGACAGGAACATTGTGCGCATGGCAGTGACGGATCGCTCAGTCACATCACGAACCATAGCACAGCACATTCAGTTTGTAACGCATCATCCAGTGTCTGCGCGTACCATTCGACGCCGTTTACAGCAGAGTCGTCTGTCCGCAAGACATCCATTGATTCGTCTACCCTTGACGCAGAACCACAGATGTCTCCGCTGCCAATGGTGCGATGAAAGAAGGATGTGGACGGCAGAATGGAATGAAATTGTCTTTACTGACGAGTCACGCTTCTGTCTGCAACACCACGATGGTCGAGTTTGAGTCTGGAGACACCGTGGAGAGAGGATGCTGAATAGCTGCGTTATGCACCGCCACATTGGTCCTGCACCGGGTATTATGGTATGGGGAGGTATTGGATATCACTCTTGCACTCCTCTAGTCCGCATTGCCGGTACTTTAAACAGTCAGCGCTACATCTCCAAGGTGTTGGAGCCAGTTGTCCTTCCTTACCTTCAGGACTTGCCCACAGCCATATTTCAACAGGATAATGCGCGACCACACGTGGCACGCATTGTCCAAGGGTTCTTCGTTAATCGCCAGATTGAATTGCTTCCCTGGCCGGCTCGCTGTTCGGATCTTTCGCCGATAGAAAACATGTGGTCCATGGTTGGTGAACGATTGACCCAGATTACATCCCAAGCTGCCACACCAGATCAACTTTGGCAACGTGTGGAAGCTGCTTGGTCTGCTGTACCCCAAGAAGACATCCAAAGTCTCTTTGAATCAATGCCGAGGCGTGTGGCAGCGGTGATCTCCAACAATGGCGGCTACTCTAGTTACTGATTCTGGAAGGAACTACACTTCACAGAAGTCTATAAATTTAATCATTTGATACTTGGTCAGCATGTTATCTACTAAATAAATTTTGTTGTGATATCTCTTGTCTTTCTTGGTGTTGCAATTTGGGTGGCCAGCAGTGTATCAAAGTTTTTTCTCGCATTGTCTTTGGAATCACTATTACAGATTTCGATACACCGTTCTTTACTCGCGCAAGTGTATTGTTAGCGATATTACAATTGTGTTTGACCGACACTATCCTTTTACTAGGCTTTTCTTTTTTAAGAAAGCGAAAAATATGAAATGACAAAAGTCATTCCGCTTCTGTTTTGCACAGATTTCTGACTCATACCTCGCAATAGCCATTAAACAAACCGGTAGTGTTAGAAAACGTGAACGATGTCCAGCGATGAGATTTTGCTTTCCAGGTCTGTTGACAGTTGTTAAATCGAACTCAGCTAAATCTAACAAATACCGTTCAAATTTTCGATTAATTGCCGCTTTCGCGACAACATATGCCTTTTCATAATTGTTTGTGATAAGTTGAAACTTATGACGAAGAAGATATAGGCGGAATCTTTCAATGAATGCCTAGTGTACAGCTGCACATTTCAGCTCGTTGCTGTGGTAGCGCGTTTTAGTATTTTTGAACGTGCTTGATGCGTATTCAATGATGAGACGCTTTCCATCCTGATCTTGAGATAAAACTGCTCCCAATACAGAAGCCTCAGTTTCTATGAAAGTTGGTAGTACGTGTTCAAAAGACGTAAGAATAGGAGCTGTAGTAATTACACTTTTTGAGGTTTCGAATGCACGCTGTTGGTCACTTGTTAAAACAGCATTGCTGATCTTCTTTTCCAATCCTTTTAGAACGATTGTGAGATGTTTAAGCAGTAACAGCATAATTATGAATGTGCTTTCGGAATTGATTAGCAAATCCATGGAAACTGCGGACTTCTTGAATTGTTTTCAGAGTCGTGTAGCGTCCAACTGAATCTTTGAGATCGGAATCGGATGTTCACAATCTTCAGAAAGGATTCGACCAAAAAGAGTGATTTCTGATACTGCAAATTGAGATTTTTCTGGTGCCATCTTGAATCCAGCATTAGGAGTTGGTTCGAGGATTTTGTAAAGCACTTTCAAATGGTAACCGAAATCATCACGCAAAGTTGAAATATCGTCAACGTATGTCCTAACATTGTGCCGCGATAAATGACTATGAGCTAATTTATTCGCTCTCGTGATTGTAGATGAACCATAGTGGCCTGAGACATTCGTAATGTTCGTCGGGAGATACAAGCCAGTTTTGTAGGTGTCAGTCTCTCTTATACGAATTGTATGAAATACAGATTTTACACCCCATTTTAGAATTGTAGTTCTTGGCTGCTCTACAATTCTAAAAAGCGATCCTTCATCTGATCTATAGGATGCGGATGAATCTGTGTGATTGAATTAATAGCGTATGAAAAGCTACGACAATTCGTCTTGCAGGGCTTTTTTGGGAGGGCTGCTTTACGATAAAAGCAGGAGCTGCGTAAGGCGAGTAGGAACGGCGACAGATTCCTCGTTTTAAGGATTTGCTAATCTGGACGTCTAAAAACTAGTGAACAGGCTCCGAAAGGCGATATGGTCGACATTTAACAGGTTTATTAAGTTGTAATTCTATACTGAATTCCGCATACCGACTCAAATATTATGATCATCAGAACAAAACACATCAACAAATCTGGCAATTAAAGCATCCAATTCAGTTTGCGCAGTAGATAGTCCTGAAGATTTAGAAATGAGTTTTGCTTGAAATGGAAGTATACTTGACATTGCTTCTGCTAAAATAACATTATCTGATGGCGGTAATGAGAGTTTGCTAGGAAAGATAAAGTTAATGCTAGGTTTCCATGCGTTAATGCATTCATATAGGTGAAGCAGCTAGCTTGGACTTGCTGCTGCCAATCAAATTCCAGAATAAGTGAAAATGAAAGCTCGGCGTAGATTCGAACTTTTGGCATTATGTGCTCTAGGTTTAATAATGATTAAAGAAATCTGATGGTTTATTAATGATAAAAGAAATCTGATGGGCTTTATTTCACAGTCGATGACGCAGAATTGTCCATCAGCCCACGGGTGAATAACTATTTCAACTGGAACATAAGATTGTTAAATAACGGCGATGTCTGCTCAGGGATCACATAAAGCTTGTATTTCAATACCGTTATTAATAAACATGTATCAATTCACGCTTATTCCTATGAGCTCTAATAAAATTTATATAATGATTATTATTCGTATTTGTGGACACAGATCATTCAGTTGTCGCTTTGCGATTGGTGTTGGGGCGTAAATCCTGAAAGTTAGAACTTTTAATGTTGCGTAGAGTGTTATTAGTAGAGATTGTTGAGTCTCTAGAAGGCACAAGCGGGATGTTCCTTTGGCTGTTTGGGGAGGATTCTTGAAACTACCATGATATATTTCTTGGTTGAGCTATTGGTGAACCTCGTCGAGGAGGTGGTAAACTGCACATAAAAGAGTCATGGCCTACATTTGCACATCAATAACGAATAATAACTTGAATTAGTTGCAAGATTATATTTATGGGGTTACTCATTACTTGGAATAGAAGCTCTTACTTGAGATTTTGGGGACTGATGTTGCTTGTTCTCTTGTTTCGCAGTTAATTGCATAAGTGCTGTTGCCCTGTCAATTAATTCTTAGACAGTGATAGAATTCTGAGTAGTGATTTCCTATTTTTCTTTTGAAACGTCACCAATGGTCATTGAAATGCAGTCAGATTGTGGAACAGTTAAAGGAGCGTTTTTCAGCAGGGCTTCTTTTGCGTAAATGTAATTAACTAACGTTTGGCTGTGGTGCAATTTTCGTTCACTTTGGCGTATTAAAAATTCTTGCACTGTGATGCGCCTTTTAAATCTTGAGGCAACCGCATTGTTCCATGCAATGTAATCATTAGAAATTTTCCCTGTTGTCAATTGTCAATCTTTTTTGGATCCGTCAAGGCAAGAAATAACATTAGTTAATTTTAGTTCGTCTGACCACTGAGCCAACGTTTAAATTCTTTCAACCTCCTTGAGCCATTTGAAAGTATTATCAATGGCATATCCTCTAAAAAATCTAAACTCAGTTTTCCTTACCCTTAGTGGATGTAATATGGATAGCACTGAGGGAACATATCTGTCTATCTAATAACAATTTTTGCGTCTCCATCAGTGTAGTCAGCATTGCAATAATATTGGAATCTATTTGAGATGGCGAAGATGTAGTGGGTGGGAGCAATATATGAGGACGATTAGTTAAATCTTGCACTTGTTTTGCCAGTAATTCAAATTGTTTCAATAATTCTGCTTTATCACAAAACATTGAGAATTATTCTCATAATTATTTGGAAATTGCATACGAAGACTGATTAATTCACCTACAATTGCAACTGCAATTCTTTTGATGTTATCCTTCATAATGTGTGAGAATAAATCATTTTTAGTTCCTTTGACAGGAAAATTTTCTGAAGTGCAAACGTTTTCAACTGCTCGGTAGTTAAATGACGAAGCCTCTAAAGAATTCAAAACGATATTTTGTAGGGATTTATATTTATTTTAAATAACCAGTTAAATTTAATTTTAAGTTACTTTCCTATAAGCCTTCATTCCCCTATTGTCAGTGCCAAAATATTTAAATTTAGTAGCGCGCGTGAAGAATGCAAATTCTGCTAGTGGTAGAAAAAGTTTAAACATCGATGTTC
>KK114246.1:238872-274445 GCA_000611955.2 Stegodyphus mimosarum | reverse complement strand
AAGTTAGAGAGAGTCTGGGAAATCTCTGTGCGTGGTTGCAATGCAAGCTTCGGCTTACCATTTATTGCTCATAAGACGTGGCTTTACAGCTATTACCTTGCTGCCACTAGACTCATCTACGCGCTGTAGGATACAGGTTTGTATGAGCCCTGTAATTTAATTTCACTACTTGTTAATATTTTGAATTCTTGAGTTTTGATTCTACTGTTTCAGTTACCGCCCAAGCAGAGGCGTAGTATGTAAGCGTCAAGTTGACGCATTGTAAATAATTTAAAGAGTTTACTAAAGGGTAGTTTTAACCCTTCTTCGGTGCAGTCACTATTCTCCAGTTTCTACACAACAGATAGACAGTAGAAGGTTATAATTTGCGTCTGTTGACATTTTATTTGTTTGTTCAAAGTTTTTGATGGCGAGAACGGGGGATTATGTTTAACGAAGTTAGTAGCGAAGTGAGGCGGCATTATTCAATACTTAAAAGAGAAGGGCTAGTTGATAGATCTTTTTTTTCAGGAAGTGAAGCGTAGTCATGTTGACACTGGCTGAAATTCGCAGCAAAGAAATAAACGTTTTAAATTTGAAAAAAAAAGAAACAACATTAAAAAACTGTGCCTGAAAAAATAGCTTTAATTTAGAAGAGAAGTTGTTAATATTGTAAGCATTTATAACGTTTAAAAACTTAATAATTTATTAATCTTATATTAATAGATAAAATACGCTACGGTTTCTTAGACGTTGCAGGATTTTTTCCCTGTGCATTGATTATTAAATCATGACAAAAATAACTATGGCATTCATTACCTTTTCTTCATCTGCATACTAAGTGAGAGAATTGTATTACTGCTTTTAGGACAGCTAACTATAATAACAGCTTTTTAAAATTAGGCCCCCCCCCAAAAAAACAACAACAACCTTAGTTTGGCATAGCTTTGAATACAAATGTCTTTTTTTACCCTGAAGCTAAAAAAGGGGAATTTATGTTTATCTGGCATTGAAATCGATAGTTTTATACAAAATTTAATCTAATCTAAGCTTGCTTTTTTGACCTAATTATAAATTTTACATTTTCGTGTTTGTCTTCCGATTTGACATAGTAACTGATATTTTAAAAATAATTGTCTGCTACACTATTTGGAATTCAAACAAACAGCTAAATATTGAAATCTGACAGGTAAATTTTAAAATTTTCAGACTGGCATTTATTCAACTAATTGTAATATATTGAACTACTAAGTAATTTATTTTTAATTTAAACTAATATATATATACAAAAGCTTCCCAAAAGTGACAAAACTGTAGAATAAATAATGATAACCTTTTATCTTTCTTGTATTTATTAGAGACTGTTTTATGACGCAAAACAGAATAAATAATATTTATACGTAAATTATTGTAAATATCTTTGTTTTTCACTACACCTTTCAGCTACATCACGTCACGACGTTTGAATTTTTATGAAGTTTGTAATCTTGGAAGGAAATTACTAAAACGTATCATCGCAAATTGTAGGTATTCATCGGCAGTCTGGTTATTTTCGCAGAGGTATTAATTTTCAACAACGAAAAAAAATTGTTCTCATGTGCTTAAAAACAAAGAGAGTATTCTTATTGCAAAAATTCGTAACTTAAGATATTTATCTTTTGACAAGTACTAATAATAGTTAACCAAATATGTATCTTAAAGTCTTTGAACAAGATTTATATCTCAGTGTAAATTAATTAGATTTATTTCTAGATTTTTCGAAGTTACGTTAGTTTTTAGTAATGAGTGTAACTTAAACCTGGACTCCAAACCATTAAAATCTTAAATATTATTTTCAAATTCATCCCATAATTATGCTAATTAATTTACGAGAAACATATGCGCAGGCAGCACAAAATTGCTTCGAAAGCTGCCAGTTTGACACTGTTTTACTATGTGATTAAAATTAATTTGGGATGTTTACATTCCTAGTTTTAAACAGTCGAAGTCAGAACAGGTGCAGCATAGTGACGTCAGACTACATCCTGTCAACCCTCTTCGAGGATCGCGTCGACGAGGAGTCAAACAAAGGAATGAACTAGCCCTTCTGTATTATTTATCAACTAAACCCCAATTTAAAAAAAAATTACGAGGAAAGCAATATATAATAATTATTAAAATAATATTACCTGGGCGAAGCGTAGACGAAAGATGAAAACTCCATAAATACTCGTATCCAAATTCATCACGAGTGTTTGTAATCAAGTTCATCGGAAACGGTTGACGAAGAAATGGTGACTCAGCATACTATTTAGAAGTTTTCGCGAGAGAATTTAAACTATTTTTTGTTATTTATTTATTTTAGATACACGCTGCAATATATAAAGGATTAGTAAAGTCTGAAACAGTAGTTTAAAACACAAGCGAAGGCTACATGAACCGACAACATTATTCTAATGCTTTCACACATATTCAAATAAATATTTTTATTTTATTCTCGCGATACGAAACACAAACGTGAGCCTTACAAACATATGAATTCAAACGCTTAAAATTACCGAAATTTCCTATACAAAATAACTGTAATTCATAATTAAACAATTTAATTTACATAATCTTACCTTGTATCTGAATAGAGTCCTGATCTATTTCCAAGTTGCGAAAAACTCCAGTTCGAGAACGCATGACTTCTTCTGAGAGGATGACATACAAATCTGCAGCGCTCAGACCTGCTTGCTCCGGTGAAAGATGCAAATTGAAATGGACGATCAAATTTTTATCCTCATCTCTTCTGAAACAAGGGTTGCAGTTATATTCGTATGTTTCTCAAATCTATGCACAGAAAGCAATAAAACACAGATAGATATTTCTATGAAAAGCACAATATTCTTTACCGGAATCATGCAAAACTTATTCGTATCTGTAGCTGTTTCCTTCTGTGTAAAAGCCATACAAAAGAAATTTGTTTTATTGTAATTCTGAGGAAGAAGATGTAAAGTTTTGGAAATATATCAATAATTAGCATTTGAACAAACTCTCAAATTACAGTGTTGAGATACTGTAAGGATGAGACGCAATACACTTAATACTAATATTTTACGTTCAGCTTGTGACAATTATTTTAAAATTTTGTTAAGAGGCTTATCTTAATTTGTACACTTGTACACTGTCCTGTGCCATCTTTGGTTCATCACATGTATGTGTTTAAGCCAGAGGGTTAGGTGACTTAAGATAATTTATAAGCTTGTTAATTTAACTGCAGGCTAATGTTGCCAGATTGTGCACGTTTTCGCAAATTTGCCACTTTCAACAAATCTGTGTTGCTAAAATTTATGTTTATGCGATTTTGCGAAATTTAGGCTGATCTCTCATTTCCTTGCGTTACTTTTTCCCAGTTTAAATCCTTTTATTCTGTCGTAAAATGCGTATATTTTCAAATAATGTATTTATTAAAATTGATTTTTAATAAAAAGCAATAATTTCATTAGACTTAAAATTGGAAACTGGCAATTATGCGATCGTAGCGCACGTGCACTCAGCACTAGTCGCTGATGTTTTCATGCATTTTATTGATTGTTTTGTTTAATATTTTGGTATTCTGTGAGTAAGCTTAAATATTAATTATATCGTATTATAACTGCTAAAATGGAGTAATGAGCAACGATAAAAAATTCAGCGTCATCTTTCAAAATGCTCAACTTAAAATACCCGTGCTTGAGAACTGGCTAGAAAGCATGAAAACAGACAAGCGTAAATTTTATTACAAGCTATATAAATGTCAAACACTATAAACATATAAAACTGAATCAAGAAGCACAATATTCGCTAAAGCATAAGCAAAATATTGAACAAATTCTACTTCAGAATAATAAAAATGTGCATTTGATAAAAATGAACAGAATAAATCAATTTGAATTGAAACTTTCTGTATTTGTTGCTTGCCATGCCCCAAGCCTCCGTATGGTTATTGATCATTTAAGCGAAATTTGCAAGAATGATATGCCATCGAATTCATCATCGAAGATTTTACGTTTACTCAGTGCAATATTCAGAGCATTCATGAAAATATTTCACTTTATCTGCGGAAGGATATTGAAATTTATAAGTCATCCTTTTCTTTAATATTGGGTATTGGATATATAGATATTTTATGTTGTAAGCGTCTATGCTTATATGCCTATTTTCTAAAATCATTAAAGGTATAGAGTCGTAGAATAACATCAGGTTTCTAAATAACCCCACAAACATATAGTGAAAAACCGCAACTTTTAGTAGTTATCAGAATCTAATGGCGTGATATAAGTTTACCAATCCGAGCCGAATATTAACTGGAAGTGATTAATATTTAAGCTAAAGCAAGAATCTATGAATTAAAAAAAATCTCAACCCAGAATTGGTAAAACGGCATTAACAATCCAAACGTGAGGAAGTACTAAGAGTAAATCTGAAAAAAAAATAACTAAACAGAAATTAATCGAAAAGTAATTAAAAGAAGGATTAAAGATTTAGACAATGGAAAATTAAGAATGTGGTTTTAAGATTTTCGTCAAAACCAACATATTGATGAAAGCACCAAGAATTGAATTAGAGATCGTAATTTATAGAAATCACGGAGACTGATTTTGTGATGACGTCAAAGGTTATTCGAGCTCAGGAACTAAGGCATCACAATAATCACTTGATCTCTGACGTTACGTGCTACTTTTCGATCTGCTCAATGCTACTGTAGCTCAAACATTTTTGGCAACATTCCTCATACCTAACGGAGTGAAAGCCACCCTGCTACCTGGAAGAATTTGCCTCAATCTGTGTATCTAGAAAGATTCGTTTGCTTTTCGAGTTTGGTAAATGGCTTTATACTGATTAATTGAGAACAAGATGCATTGTTTGAGAAAAACTACTTTTGTAATAACCGTATTACTTCAAGGCAGGGCGCTTAGTTGTTAACGTTATTGTCAAGAAGTTAATTGTCATTTTAAGCTGAAATCTGCTGAAAGTCGGGCACTGTAACCGTAACGAATTTATTTTGCTCCTCTTATTGCATCAGTTATCAAGATAAAGTATCATATGCAAGGTGATTCAAAAATATGTGGCAAAAATGTGAAGACAAGTAGAAAGGACTGAAATGAGCAGAATTTGTAATGGAACATGTGTACGGAAATGACTCATTGAGGAGGCTGTTGAGTGGTAGGTAAAAAGAGTTTTCTGCTGACGTAAATCGTCATTCCTAGTGTGAATTTCGTGTTAAAGGATTAAAACTCTTTGATTTTGGATAAGTATAAAGAAAATAATAAAAGACGGGAAAGTTGCTATGAGTAAAAAATATGGTACTGTTATTATCTTTGCATATCCATGATTGTTCAAGAATACAACATACTGTGAAAAACTAGTAACTGAATTATTAGAATACGGAGAAGCATACTCGTTTTGCTATAGGAAAAGATGTTTTCGTGGGGAATGGAGTACTGAAGAGACACTGGTTCTTTTTTAAATTACAGACGAAAAAACCACGAACATTTCAAAGAACCAGCCCGTGGAACCCACAGGAACAAAACTCGATATGAGCTCTCAGCATTTTGAAGTTTTAGCCTGGCAACCAAGATCATGTGATGATAATAATAAATCAGATAAGTATACCGCTTTCTATAAATCAGTTAATTAAGCAATTCGAGAGTCAAAGAGTTATAGAGCAACACCATACGGATTGGCTGATTTGTCAGAGCTCCTTGAATGATAAACGAAAGATTGTGGTTGACTGTAGGCGAAGAGAAGTAGGAGATCCACGTCCCAGGATGTTTTCCATCGAAAATGGGACGGAAACAATAAAAATCGTATTATCATCTATAAAGTGGTTTCGGCCAACGATTTCAGTCTTGGCTACGATGAATTCATGGATATAATCTCAGTCAGGAGAATTGGTTACAAAAATATATATAAGTCTCAGACTTTCGTGTTTTAATGACCGCTTACTTTTATTTACTGAATTAAATCTTGTAAATATTAAAATTCATTTAGAAATTCAGAATTTAGCCTCCTTCTGCAGTTTGAAAGTAATTAAGATATATTTAAGGTTACTTTCTGAAAGAGAAACGTTTCAGAGTATCATGAAAAATAAAATTCAATGAAAGCTACAAATTAATACAATAGAGAGGGATTTATTATAAGACAGTCTATTAAATCTTTGTTGGTTACAGATTTCCAAATATAACTTCATTATTGTCAGGTTTACGATATTTCCATAAATGTTAAATTCAATATTTCAATGCTGTATATGTTTTGCAGAGCGAAAAAAGTAACCTCAAGTCTATGAACGTCGAAGTCTGAAAACTTTTTATACTGAAAAGAATATCCTATAAACATCCCTGGATGCTCTTTGGAAGCTTTTAGAAACCTCCCTAGGGATTTAATAGAAATCTTCCTTTGGATATTCTCAGGAGATGTCCTGAAATAGCACAATTATTTCCCCGAAAAACCTTTTGCGGAAGTCTTAAATTCTTTTAAAGGACATCCTAAGATATACTCTGAAAAGTATTACGGCACCCCGATGGTAGCCTGAAAATGTTTCTGTTCCTCATGGCAAGCAGATTGTTTCTCTTATATATTAAGAAATATTTGAAGATTAAGAGATACTCTTTCTTAACTCTTTCCTGGGTGTTTAGTCGCTTAAATTAACTTTAGAAAAGTCTATATCAATTTAGTCTTCCCCGTTTTCGCAGTCGTTACATTATGTTATGTTATGTTACACTTTCTAGGAGTGTGTTATAAACGTGGCCTGATCAGTTGCCATCTCAGAGATATTGCCGTTTAGCATGGCATAAGGTCTTTTAGCGCACTTATCTTAAACTATACGTTGTTTAACTAAGAATTCGATTGGGTTGAATTAGTATTTAGTTTATAAGGTATTTCTTCCGCCTTCTTCGCATGCTTTCGTGGTGTAGTGGTCAGCACGCTCGACACGTAACTGAGAGGTCCGTCGTTCGATTCCCAGCGAAGGCGTTGCTCATTTTTCATCACTCCTGCTTCCGAAATAACCTAATGTCGCTACAACTGGCGCCCGAACTAAAATGGTCTGGATGATGATTCTCCATCACTGGAGTTTCGCGAATTGGGTCCCCTGATCCCCAGTCGCCCTTTAAAAAGGGGAGTATATAAGGTATTTCCCCCACCTTCTTCGCATGCCTTCGTGGTGTATTGGTCAGCACGCTCGACGCATAATACAGAGGTTCGTGGTTAGATTCCCGGCGAAGGCGTTGCTCATTTCCCCCCCAATCTACTTCCGAAATAAACTAATGTCTCTACACTGGCGCCCGAACTAAAAAGGTGGTGGATGATGATTCTCCACCACCGGGATTTGGCGACTGGGTCCCCCAAACCCCAGTCGCCCTTTAAAAGGGGGAGTATATAGGGTATTCCTCCCGCCTTCTTCGCATGCCTTCGTGATGTAGTGGTCAGCACACTCGATGCGTAACCGAGAGGTCCGTGGTTTGATTCCCGGCGAAGGCGTTGCTCGTTTTTCATCTCTTCTGCTTTCGAAATAACCTTATGTCTCTACAAGTTTACGGCAAACCGAAATAATTGAATCCTCAGTTAGTTGAGGAATGTATAGTTAACTATGCATTTGTGAAGGACGTTTTAAGAGAAACTAACTCGTATGCACAATGCGCATGGAGAAACTCATGGAAACACACATGCAGCTACCCGGCTCAGACTGCTAAGGCTGAAATATCGTAAGTAACATAAATTGTGAATAAATATGAAGAAAAAATTAAAAAAGGCTAGATGTACGTTAAGACATACAGAAGAGAATTTCAAAGGGTAAATATATTAAGACATAGAGAAATGATTTCAAATACTAATTTTTTAAATGCAGTTCACATGTTGTCTGCATACTTTACAGCTATGAGTATACGGTTAATGCGTTAGCACTCTTGAGTAGTATACATCCTAAGAAAGCTTGAACAGAATTCAAGATTCAGTAAATACTTACTTACTCAGTACAGTAAATATTCAGTACAGAAAGTTAAATTCAGAAAGTTATGACAGTGAGAAATTTACTGAACTAATATAATTAAAAGAAGTGAATTAATGCTGCGTAATAAGAAGATTGGATTGGATTGGATTGTTTTTATTACAATAATTTGTGCAAGTGCTTCCTTAGTGGAGGTCTTTAGAATGAAGATTGCCTAGTATTCACATTATATACGGAGAAAAACACGAAAATGCTCATTTAGCCAGTCCATTCATCAGAATTTGAATCCAAGTCGAGGTTAGGTTATTTGAATATGGCAAAACATACAACAGCTATCTGCCTAAGGATATAGAGACATTAGGTATTTTTGAAAGCAGAAGAAGTGAAAAATGAGCAGTGCCCTCGCCGGGAATCGAACCTCGGACCTCTCGAATACTCGCTAAGCTTGCTGACCACTACACCACGAAGGCATGCGAAGAAGGCGGGAGAAATACTTTATATACTACCCTTTTTCAAGGGTGACTGGGGATTAGGGGACCCAATCGCCAAATCCTGGTAGTGGAAAATCATCAAGGAGAGGGTTGCCTTCGAAGGGGAAAACCACGAAAAACAGACCTACAGTCAGATTGTTTGCCATCTATCAAAAAACACATTTGCCAAAAGAATAACTTACATTATTTACTGGAATAATAAAAACTAAAAGGCGAAAGACATTGTTGAACACTTTTTTTATTGTTAGTATTTTGCAAAGGCAATTATAAAAAATAAAGTTTAGCATAAAATACCAAGAGATAGGCTCACCAGTGCACTAGAGTTTAAAGCCACTGAATACTGGTAGTTTGGGAGGGAGTCCTGGTGCTGGGGCTGGCTTCATGGACGTTCCCGTGGTTTTCCCATGTGTAACGTGGATACTAGACAATTTCTCTTAAAATGCCATCCACGGAGAATCCCTCCCTTTCTGTCTAGTGACTAATATCGAAGCACATAATAAAATAAAATAAAAATACCGAGAGGTAAACTGATCAGTTAACTGACAACAGTAAAGCATGTAAGGTACATTTGCTTTGACAAAAATTTCCAGGAAAATTAACTTGTATTCACGTTACACATGCAGAAAAGCCAATCGGTTTAGACGCCAAACCTCTACTGAATTGCTGTAGTTCAATTAAGCTATCGTCTGAGCCAAATAAAATCCTGATTTTTCATTAAGGATTATTAATACGCAGAAATTAACATACTTTAATTTACTGCATATTTTTTATTTCCCATTACATATAAATGGTTTGAATACATATTTGTAAAACCGATGCTCTGCATTGCTATTCTTTCAATACTCTGTTACCTTAAACGTAAAAAATGAGTATAATTTTATTATCATAGCACTACATTTTGCTAAATTTAATACACATAGCTGTATAAGAAACTTATTATTCCTTATTATTATTATACTTATTCCTTGGTAAATACTGACTAATTTTACACATAGTCATTAAATGTTTCACAATTCCTTCACATATATTCTTATTTCTCAATTTCAAATTTTCAGTAGTTTAATTCTAAAATCGTATTTTTTCTATCAGGCGGGTTGCCAATAATTTTTCTATTTGCGAAAACTGATTTTATCTCAGGCTTTCGGTGTTACGTTTGCGTAGCATGGATATAAACTCGCGTGAAATTTTAAAAGGATAACGACCCCATCTTTAACGAAAAATGATTTAATTACTCACGATTTCGCTTATTGGAAGCCTTTGGTTGCCATGAATTTAGACTAAGCTCATTACTAACACATATTTATGTAATTAGCATTAGCGCAACCATGTTAATCATCCTTTTCCAAATTCTTGTTTATATTAAATTCCTTATATGTCAGTAAAGTGTCATGGTAACACACAAAAAGCACTTTGGAACAAAAGCATTTTGTATTTTTTTAATGTTGCATTTGTAATCCAATGCTCAAAAAATATAATTTTAGAAATGTTCTGTGGAACACAAAAGGTGTGAGAGCGTTCTCTGAAAAAGAGGGAATTATGTCATCAAAAAGTCTTGCTTTCGCGATGTGGTACAGTTTACTTAAAAGATCCCGGCGAGGTGACAACTGAATTCTCATATTTCTCAGTGTCACAAATTTCTGAATAGACTCTACAGTGACGCTCAGCTAAAATGTGGTGAACGAGAATTCGACTTCATCTAGATTTGGTAGTTGGGCACCCAGCCGATTTTAAGTGAAGGAGAATGAATGTTAGAATTTTCTTCCTCTCTACGTGCCTTCGTTGTAGCTAGCAAGGGCTAGCAATTGAAAAGACTGGAGTTTGAATCCTGCCGAGTTGATTACTCGCGTTTCCCGAAAAGGGGGGCAGAAAAAATATAACCCTGGAACCTAGAATAAATATCCCTAAAATAAACCTTACAACTTAACTAAATTTCTAAAATTCCAGTCCAATTTTTCCATGCATTATTAAATGGAAATATTTCACTACCAGATTCTTACAGAATATATAACAATGCTACAGCTGAAGACAAAGATTTGAATACAAAAGTTTAATAATCATCATTTAAGGCTCTTAAACTGAAGTAAAAATATCAGTAAGCTATTTCATTAAATAAATTAAACTCTTGATCACTGATTTAATTTTGGATAACGAAACTTCATTAATGAACGTGCATTGAAAGTTAAGGTGTTTATTTATTTAATACTAGTCGCTACACGGCCAGCCTTCGTCTGGCTTTTAAATGTACCAAAAAGTGCCTAAAGGGAACACCAGACATTCAATTTAGAAACTACACAGTTCTACTCTGCAGAACAACTTAATGGGAAAAAAATTCAATAAAAATGAATTAGATATATAAAAAATACAATAAAATAAGCAATATTCCTTAATACAAATATTAATTATGCTAATAAATAAATTAACCAACTTCCCGTTACAAAATCTTAAGAATTCAAATGGTATAAAGGAAATTAATAAACTTTGTTTCCTAAAAAAGTCATGCAAAACTTTTCAATATCTTAAAAAGAGTGAAATAAGTAATAAATAACCTGAAAGAAACACAGCACAAAAATAAAATTCTGAAAAAGAAAGTATAATTAATAATATTTTATTCCATCTTCAAGAGAAAACAGTCAGCGGTCCAGTATATTAGGCATACCGAGAAAGTTTGTGTGTTTATTCGCTAATAACTCAGTAACTACTACAACTATCGTCACCAATTTTTTTACAATTCTTTTCTGGGTCCTGGAAAAGGCCAACGTTAAAAAAAAAAAAAAAAAAAAAAGCTAAAATCAGAGATATTAATTAAAATCTCTTAAAACGCCAATTTTCGCCCTTATTTTTTAGAGTGGCAACTGTGCTGATATCAGCGACAACGACAACAGTGGTATATCATCAACAATGGCTGCGGTGCCATTGTTGCTGGTATGCCCATTATGTCCGATGCGATTTGATCAAAAAACATAAAATAAAATAAAAAAAATGAAAATCTGAAAGGTTTCAGATTTTAAATTACGTCCAAAGGGGCGTTTTTTTTAACATTTTGTGTGTTACCTTTATTTATCAAATATCATGTTCTTTGTACTTAAACCATAAAATTCAGTTAACGAACAATATCGCAAAATAATTTTAAACTGAGCATGTCTTTAGAATTTCTATACGCAGTCTCACGCGCTGGAGATAAAAATGCTTTTTCTGCACAACGTTTCCATTGCTCGCTTTGAAATACTTGAGTTTGTTAATCAAAAATTCATTAAAGATTTACAAAACAAATTCCATATTTCAAATTTGGGCTTCCAGATGCCCATATTCGCAGCAAGATTACGTCATTCAAAATTCGATGGCTCTAGGTACCGTCGGTTTATCACAATGCGAGAAACATGCATACATTTATGCACATTCTTCATTATTTAATTTCTTTAAATATAATACAGGGCTGCAATATTTGGTGGCAACAGTTTGGAAAGTTCGACATTTAATGTTTCCGACGCAAAATCTCAAAACGAAAGCAATAGTCCTTTAGGGACAAAGCCCCTTTGGGCTAAAAATAACGCATTCGAATTTAGAAAAAATCGCTTTGAAGTGCACTGGCTCTTGTCTAGATGCACTCTTAAGTACCAAATTTCGTAGCCATGGGTCTAGTAACTTACGCGCAGCACGAACGAAACACACACACACACACAGAGCCTTACTTTTATTATGTACAGATAAAAATTAATCCCACAATTGTAAATTTGCAGCTTTCTGTGGGAATTGCATTATTAGTGTACACATTCAATGATTGTTTTATGTATTCTAAATATAGCGATTAAAAATATACAATGATATGCGTTGTTTTATATTGAAATCTAGAACGTAACGGTTAATGGTAAAACCTTTGCTTCGAAAAAATCGCGGACGAAAACATCTCAGAAAAAGAAACACCAAGAGGAAAAGATCGTCAAGAAAAACATGAAAGGTGTGGAGGAAACGGTAAGGAAAAAATTGCAGTGTTAAAACCTTATTATACAAAACCCTTGTGGTAAATCAAAAGCGAAAGGAAAAAAATCACAATTTCAAACTTTACAGCATCGTGGCAAAACAGAAAACAGCTACCAAATGTCGCAGAAACATGCATGCGCTTTTTGTCACGATGTTTTTTGCACGGCAATGCTTCTTCCGTCAGCTGTCACACCACGAAGATGATCCGATTTTTCTGCTGAGAAGATTTTGGAGGGAATTGAAAGCTTCTGCGCAGAAAATACTTAGGTCCTGAACAACCGCTTGAATTAAAGAGGCAAGTTTTTACCACTCGGGAAATCTATATTTTGAGCATACTTTTGCACAGCATTCAGACATAATGCAGTCCACTTGAATTGATTCAGATCAGATTATTAAGAAGTTAAATATTAAATAATAAACTATAAGCATAATTTTAGCACGTTCATAAAGATGCTATGAATAAAATTTTTCCTAAATCAGATTTAACCTATTCCATTCGGGCGAAACTAGCATAAGGACATGATATAACTATTTTAATAAAATGGCAAATGAAATTTAAAATGTAAAAAATAATACATGCATTGAATTTAAAATATCAAGTGACCAAAGAGAAAAACAAAATTGAGTCAATTTAAAAACTAGCATAAAATTTTATGGTAACAAAAAAAAATCACTTCAGACCAGTACTTTTAACATCAGGATATGAAAGAAAATTGCACAAATGGTCTCCGTTTTTAATTAAAACTAGTTTCTGATAAGTAGCTGCTTTGTTAAGAGTTCATCTTTAAGATGAACATATCATGTTAATTAAACAGAATCACTGTACTGAGAATGCGAACTTTAATTTGATGATGAACGACGTCGTACTCCTTTGAAGCCTATCGTGGAGCAGTAAAAATCATCTAATTGAACTGAAAATGCATATCTGGCTTATTAGCGATTCATAGCATAGTAAAACGCATAAAGAAGGAAATAAAATGCCGGAAACTGTTTTAATTAGGTACGTTGTCCCTACTTATTGAACACTTATTTTACTTCGCAATCTCATTTCAAGTTTTGAAAACCCGATTCCATTAAGAAAACGATTCAAACGAGTTTCGTTATTCTGTTAACATACGTTTAATTATTTTGTTTTCAGCATTAGTATGAAACAATTAGGTGGCATACTGTTGTATTAGATAAAAAATATTGAACATAATATGTATCAGATTTTGAGGCATGTATCAGTGTCGCAAAATCTGCTCAAAGTATATTTTTATAATACGCAAATTATAAAAGCATAAAATTAATACTTGTTAGAATTCGGAAATCTAATTCAAAGACAAACGCGAAAATTTAAAATTTAAAATTAGACGCATACACACACACACACAAAAAGAACTTTACGTGGTGTAGATTTTGAAGCACACTGGTGTGCAAAACTTAAGCAACAATGTAAAAATTTAGCAGATAGCCATGAAATTGCAGAAAAAGAGGTTTGGAGATCAGTGCAATGAGCAGGTAAGTCAGTAGAAACGTCATGCGTATGCAAATATCAGGAACGAAACGTCAGAGGCGACGTGAGCGTACACAAAACGCGTGATGTCGGGGCGCAGCTCAACAGTAGAATAAAAGGAAGGACGGAGACACAATTTAACATATTCGCTGCAAGTGCCAGTGAGTCAGTTCGTGAAATATGGCTAGAAGAAATCACCTGGACGACTTCACACGTGGAAGAATGATCGTAAAAATGGAGGAGGGGCGTACTGTAACCAGTGTGGCTGCAGAGTTCGGAATCAACAAAAGTGTCATTTCGCGCACATGGAAAGCGTTCCAAACCACAGGTACAGCTGTTATAAAGGTTGGTGGGGGCCGCTTGAGGACGACATCTGCAGGGGATGACCGATATATCGTCCTGCAGGCGAAAAGAAGCTGACAGTAGTCAGCAAGCGCCATTGCTCAGCAACTCTGTACAGCAACGGGGCGACAAGTGTCGCGGTTTACTGTGGCCAGACGCCTTCACAAAGGGGGCCTATTCGCCCGCCGTCCTGAACGCTGCCTCCCGTTGAAAGTTGGCCACCGACGCCACCGTTTACAGTGGTGCAGAGAGCACAAAAACTGGACAACTGATCAATGGAGTCGTGTCCTCTTTACGGATGAGAGTCGGTTCAGTACCAGAAGCTATTCTCAACGCGTTCTGATTTGGAGAGAGGTCGGGACCCGGTTTTATCCCAGTAAAATCAAGGAAAGACACCGTAACGGTGGTCCTGGAGTTCTTGTCTGGGGAAGCATTATGTTCAACGGGCGAACTGAGCTCCACGTCTTCGACAGAGGGTCTGTAACCGGAGATCGCTATTGTGAGGAGGTACTCCTTCCCCATGTGCGTCTGTTCCGAGGTGCCATTGGCCCAGACTTAATTTTTATGGATGACAATGCACGGCCACATCGGACTCTTGCTGTTGAGGAACTACTGGAAAGTGAATATATCACGTGGATTGGCCAGCGTACTCCCCAGATTTAAACCCATCGAACATGTGTGGGATGCTTTGGGGAGACGCATTGCAGCACGTTTACATCCTCCGGAGAACACCCAACAACTCAAACAGATGTGAATTGAGGAAGGGGCACTCCTACCGCAAGAAATGTTGCACCAGCTGGTTCTGAGTGTGCGGAGACGGTGCGAAGCAACCATTGCAGTGAGGGGAGGGCATATCCCATATTAAGGGACATCTGCTTGTTGTTCTTCCTCTTGGATAGACAATCATGAGTCCCGATACCATGCGTTCAGTAAAGCTTGTTTTTGTTTGATTCCACACCGTATACATTGTATTCCTTTTTCAGCTCCGATGCTTTCGTTATCCTTTACGTACGTAATACTCTCCTTCATTTCTGCATTTCATGTCTCTCAGTTGATTTCTCGTGGAGTTACGGCAAAAAACCCTGCTGTTGCTTAAGTTTTGTACACCAGTGTAAAACGTCTATAGATTCCGAAGGTGTTTACAAGCAGGATTCTGTTCTTCAGGATGAAAAGAATTTTATTCGAAAATCTATGCTAATCACAGACTGAATTTTTGCTTAATTAAAAAACTGAATTCGAAAAACTTTCCCATCTGATTAAAAAAACACATTTAACATGTTAAAGCCAAAATTACTAGGTTCAATAATTAAAACTTCACAAGCAGTATTTCTTTAAAATTTTCCTTTTGTTATGTCTGTAAAAGCAATCAAAATCTTCCTAACTGTTAAAATTTCAATATTTAGTTGGAAACTTTTTGATCTGAAATAAAAACACTATGACATTTCGTGAGATATAACGAAGCAGTTTCCTTTTTCCGTGTTATCATTCTTCTTAAAATGTGTAAAATGAAATCTTCTCATTTAAGATAAACGTTACATTTCGTTAAATACAGATATCGATGCTAGCGTTCTTGTTATTCAACTGACAAAAAGAGCGTAACATAAAGAATGAGCCGAAGAACTAAATCTTAAAGAAACGAATGATAAGCAACTCTACGCAACGTGAACGACCTTCCTTTTTAGCTGTGGAAATGAAAATCACAAAAAACAACATGTACCTGGGGAAAAACAGCAGAGAAAATTCTTGTTAGAGTAAAGAAAGCCGTTAACTTCCTTTATTGGCAGTTTGGTTTGGCTAAGGCTATGCCTTCGTGGAGAACTTTTAAGAGAAACTGCTTGTATCTGATTTACATATGGGGAAAACTTGGAAAACACCCATGCAGCCAGCCCGTTTGCCTGGAACCAAACTTTAGTTGAACTACGAGTGTTCAGCGAATTTACTATTTGGTCTGCATTTATTGACAGAAAAAGAAGTAAAAAGAAAGTAAGAAAGAAATTCTCAAAAAAGCTGATGGTAAAATGGAATTACAATTGATTCCTATTTGTCCCTAACTGGAATAATTTTATGGACGTGAAATGACTTCAGGAAATCTAAATCTCAAATGGAAGACGTTTTTTGAATAAAATTTTGCTTGCAAGGAAACTAAAAATGTGATCTTTTAGCCAGTAATGATAGGCAATGAGGGATTTGTAAAGCACACGATCGCAAATTTCATGCTTTTAGTAATTTTAATAAATTTGTGATATAAAGGTTCGTTTGAGTATGCTCTTCTTCCAATGGAAAAGTTGAGCTCAGAAAACACCAATTACTCCGCAATATAATAGCTCACAATATCAGAACAAGAACGAATGATCCGACAGAAAACGCTATCATGTTTAACAATCTGCTCTCCGCAAATGAATCATCAAACCTAGTTCTGCTTCCGAAGAATCATTTGCTTCCTCTAATAAGTGGCTTAATCAACCTTAATCAACATAAATATATCTTATTTGTATATAAGAGATAAAAAAGCAGACAGTATATTAGTCTGAATATAACTGATTTTATGCAGGATATCTCGGAGGGGGAGGAAAGGAGATTAAATGCATGGAAGTGAACTCGCTTACAACGAGCCTTAGATGGTTGAAAATGTTATTGCTTAATAATCTTATAAGGTATTTCTCCGGCCTTCTTAACATGTCTTCGTGGTGTAGTGGTTAGCACGCTCGGCGCGTTTTCGAGAGGTCCGTGGTTCGAGTCCTGGCGAGGGCATTGCTCATTTTTCACATCTCCTGCTTCGAAATAAACTAATGTCTCTACAGTCATTTTTCATGTCTCCCGCATAAAAAAAAATCCTAATGACTCTACAGTCTTTACTTGCTACATCAGTAAAGTTTGTTTAGTCGTTATGGAAAAGCACACGATTGCTATCTGCTTATCATCTGTAATGATTATAGGTTAAAAGATTTTAATATGGCAAAGTACACAAGGGCCGTCTGCCTAAGGATGAGATGCTTTCATGGAGGACTTTCTCAGGGAAACGCTGATCCACCAGCGGCCGAGTGGTATAGCGGCTGAAAGCTGGTAGCTCGGTCCGGGTTCGAATCCCGCGAACAAGCTGGCTGTATCCGTGGTTTTTTTTCTCCATGTGTAAGGTGTAAACCAGCGAGATAAAACATCCCTCTCCTTAGGCAGGTAGTCCTCGTGTGCTTTGCTGTAATTAAATAAACCCAGCCAAACCAGTTCTCAGGAAAACTGGTCGTATTCACTAGGCATATGAAGAAAGTCACGAAAACCACCACGGTGCCAAGCATACCGCCTAGGTTTGAACCGGGGCAAACTACTAATATTCAGCAATCTTTATCAGCTCGGTCACTGGTGCGGCCTCGTAAAGATTTCGATTCACGTTGATATAGGGGTAATTAACATCATAACACTATTTTGTTACATCAGCCGGTATTTCATTATATGTATGACTTTTACAGCAAAATCTATATTAAATAAATAGTAACATTTTCTTTTCAGCTACATTACAATAATGACGTAAGCACTGAATCAAACTGAAAAAGAAAGGAGGAAGAAAAAAAATAAGCTTTTGTAAATTTCTAGAACATCGTGAAGTAATAAATTAAAATAAAATAACATTTTTTTAGAAATAGCGCAATTCGATTCATATTGAAATAGCGCAACACTGATTCTAACGGCGGAAATGAGGTTTTAAGGGTTATTCCGACAATGAATATGTACCAGGTTTCCAGAGTCTCCTGCGATGGTGTCTCCTAAGACTGCGTCCCCTAATTTTTTACTGTAACGAAGAAAATATATTAGAGAACACGTATGGAATGTAAAGTTTGCACGCGAACCTTTTAAAACGATGTGTAAGGTTTATTTTAATTAACATGTTTTGGGTTATGTTAAAATCTGTTCTGTATTCCTACTGCTTCGGGTATTTCACCAGAATATGTAAATGAGAGAATTTCTAAATAGAGTAAAAATCTAAGTTAAGAAGGAAGGTTCGACATCGGCCATTACCTTCTTCAAACTTCTCTGTGTTGTAGCGGATAAGAGCGAATAATCCCCGAACTAGTGTGTTCTGTTCAGAAGGTATTTAGTGCCGAAGGAAATTTGTGTTCGTTGTACTTCATGTTGAAAAGTCAGCAATAAATTTTAATTATTTGATGTTATATTAGTTTCGTGTTTGTTGAACATTCTGAGTTTGTAGAAGTTGGATCAAAATCTAATTTTACAGCTTTAAAGGTCAGATTCGTCAATTCGAGCAAACTGGAATATTATCATACGAATGTACGTAGTGTAACGTTTCCGAGCTTTTATGGAAAAATAGCAAGACAGGATTGTCTTTTTAAATTTATTTAAAACTCAACAACAATTTCATTCGTGATTAAATAATGGATGAATAGCGTAAATTGTTACATTGCTATATCTTACAGAAGGGAAAAAGCGAGTTTCCCACAGAGTTCTCTGACTACATGTCCATTCAGCTCCACTGCTTCGTCTCTTCTCACAAAAGAGCAGCGAACAGCCGTGAACAAGTCGGCATCATAAAAGCATTAGGGGATAAAGACCCATTAGCCTTCAGGACATTCTTCCTGGCCGAATCGCTTACACCCTGGCTCTAAAAATGAGTTTCTTTAAGTTAGTCCGAAACAGGAAGTCTCTAATAATATCCAGCTGGTTATTTTCCTAATGATTCATTTGCTGTTACAGTTTGTCACAGCTTCCTTCCCTCCCCGGGGGGGGGTCTTCTGGACCATAATTACCACCATTAGAGTTCACCATATTGTTAATAAAATAAATTATAGTAAACACACATTTTTACATCAAACAGGTGTAAGTACCATGGATTAAACATGAAATTATATTGAGGGCAGTGTACAAATAATATAACATACTTAGTGTACAAAAAATACTAATGACTAATTACATTCAGACAAAACAGAGCTTACCCCTTTTTAGACAAATATTACACAATATGCATTCTTTTACTTATATAGATTTACAGAAGAACCATACAAGACAGTAAAAAATATAAAATCAATATAATATCAAGTTTTTCGGCTTAGAGCATCAGCATTTTTATTGAGTTTCCCCGAACGATGAATAATTGTGAAATTGTATGGCTGAAGAGCCAGAGCCCAACGCATTAAGCGAGGATTATTACTGGCATTAGTTCGTAACCAAGTTAGAGGATTATGATCAGTTTGCACAATAAAGTCTTGCCCGTCTAGATAATAGTGAAGTTTCTTTATACCAAACACTATGCTGGCGCATTCCTTTTCAGTGGTGCAGTACTTTTTCTCTACCTCGGAGAATTTCTTGCTCAGAAATATAATGGGATGTTCTTCTCCGTTACTAGTGAGCTGTGTTAATACAACTCCCATACCATAATCAGATGCGTCGGTTTGTAGAATAAAGGGAAGAGTAAAATCGGGTGCATATAAAACTGGGTAACTTGTTAATTTCTCTTTTAATTCCGTGAAAGCCCTTTCGCTCTCAGCATTCCACAGAATATCACCCTTTACTGATTTTCCTTTTAAAAGATCCGTCAACGGAGCGGCGATTGCTGAGTACATCGGAATATAACGGCTATAGTAGCCCGCTAATCCCAGAAATGCTCTTATATCCGTTTTAGTCTTGGGTGTTGGGAAATCTCTTATAGCTTTGGTCTTAATTTCCGACGGTTTCCGGTACCCTTGGCCTACAACATGGCCCAAATAAAGGACATGTTTTTGAGCAAAACGACATTTTGAAGGTTTAATGGTCAATTTCGCTCTACTTATACGTTTCAGCACAATTTCCAGATGCTTGAGATGACATTCCCAGGTTTTTGAAAAAATAGCCACATCATCCAGGTAGGGAACTGCAAATTCTTCGCATCCATTTAATACCTCTTGCATCATCTTGGAAAAAAAATAAGGAGCGTTTTTTAAACCAAAACTTAACCGTAATGGCCTGTAAGTGCCGAAACTGGTTACAAATGCGGCATATCTTTGAGCATTAGGGCTTAAGGGTATTTGCCAATATCCCTTAGCTAAATCTATAACCGTGATATATTTTGCAGAAGCAACTTCTTCTACCCGTTCTTCTATATTGGGTAAGGGATAGAACTGGGTACGTGTGATTTCGTTTAATCGTCGGTAATCCACACAAGGTCGAGGGTCCTTATTTGGAGCTTCTACGAGAATCATAGGAGAAGTGTAGTCTGATTCCCCCACCTCAATAATTTTTAGGTCAAGCATTCGTTGAATTTCTCTTTTTAAAATCTCATTTTGTCGATGTGACATTCGATACGGCTTAGATCGTACCGGCTTATTACTGATAACTTCAATATCATGTTCTACGAGGTCTGTCATTCCCGGCTCGTTAGAAAAACTTTGCGAATATTTATTTAATAACCTCTGCAATTGATCTCTTTGAGTAGGTTCTAATAATTCTTCCAAATTGCTACTTTTAATAACCTCAGAATAATCGTAAACGTTTGGATTTGTATCAATATTAGGAAAATCTATTTCAGTCTCAATCTGGTCAGAACCCTCTTCGCTACAAGACAGGTAATTAATTACCTCAGGTCTTTTATAATATGGCTTTAACATATTGATATGATAAATTTGGGATCTTTCTTTTTTCCCCGGTAAGGATACGATATAATTTGTTTCGGATACTTTATTTTCAACTTTGCCCGGTCCTGTCCATTGAACCGAAAGTTTATTTGCCTTAGAAGTGGCCAAAATTAAAACCAGATCACCTTCTTTAAATTCTCTTTTTATGGCATTTTTATCATACCATTTTTTTCTCCTGAGTTGTTGATCTTGCATTTTCTCAACTGCCAACTCTTGACACTTTTTTAAGCGATTTATGAGTCTAAAAACATACTCGGTTACTGGTTGTTCCTCCTCTGGTGAATCCGTCCAATGTTCGTATAACAACGTTTCTGGAGTACGCAAATTTTTTCCGTGGACAAGTTCCGCAGGTGTGAAACCCGTGCTTTCATGCGTCACAGTTCTTAAAGCAAGAAGAGCCGCCGGTAGCACCTGTTCCCAATCAGAATCAGCCTCCAAACATAAAACTCGTAATATTCTTTTTATAGTACGATGAAATCTCTCCACTGGATTAGACTGAGGGTGGTGTACCGAACTATGACTAACTTTGATACCGAAACGTTCAAAAAATTCTGTGGTCAGATTGCTCATAAATGAAGTTCCTTGATCGCACTGAATCTCTTTAGGGAATCCCATTCTGCTGAAAAGATTTAACAACGCATCCACTATTGTAACCGAAGTTATATCTTCGATTGGAAGAGCCTCTGGATATTTTGATGCTACACATATAGCAGTTAGTATATATTTGTTTCCTTTAGATGTGGTTGGCAAGGGTCCACAAGTATCTATGTTTATTTTTGAAAATACTTCCGATATCACAGGGACTAATTTCAGAGGCGCTTTTTTTCTATCGTTAGATTTCCCCACTCTTTGGCAAGGATCACAAGTTCGAATATAAGTTTCCATATCTTGATAACATTTGGGCCAAAAAAAATATCTAGCTAGATTATCTTTGGATTTAGTTACGCCCAAATGTCCGGACACTTGTTCATGACATAAACTCAATATCTTCTCCCGACAAGTTTCAGGAATGACCAATAATTTCCGTACATTTCCTAAACGATCTTCTTGACACTTATACAGCAGCCCCTTTTCTATCTTGTAAATATTTGTCGAAGAGTTATTTTGAGAGTCTCTTGTCGCTATGTCAAAAAGCGGCTTTAAATCTTCACTCTGTTGCTGTAATTGAAGGAATTTAGTCTTGCTTATTGAAAGTAGAGGAGGTAGGTCATTGAACTCCGAAACGGGCAGGAGCGACTTTCTGTCTTCCTGTTCTTCTTGTTCCGTCCCCTGGGAAGTATAATCGTTCGCGAGGGAGGGAAAACTCGGTAGGGGTACAATATTCGTATGCTCACCCCTTTCTTTTGCTGCTTGAAGGCCTTTCTCTTCGCTATTGATCATTTGTCGACGTTTCTGAGCCCGCGTCTCCACTGCGTTAACTTGGAAAAAGTATTCCTTATTTTGATTTTTTCCTAATTTTGCAGCCGTCCGATTCCCTAATATATAACGTCCTTGATCAAGCTCATTTCGTATGACTGCGGCCTTTGTTAATATTCGTCCAAATTCTGCTTCTATTTCAACATGTGCTAGGGGAAGACATATAGGTGATTCATCGAACGGTTGTTTTACCCAAACAGTTTCTCCTGTTAACATTGAAGGGGTAATGTATTTTTTACAGATCACATCAATGGATGCTCCAGAATCCCGTAATACAGGAAGATCGAACCCGTTAACCTTAGCCATTGTAGTGTATGGCGCTAAATAATCTTCTTCATTCTCTTGTACCCTGTTAACAACAGCCGTAGATTTAAAGTCTTTCTGAGCTTTCGGACACTGCGGCCTCAAGTGATCGATTGAGCCACAAGTATAGCACTTAAGAGGTTTACGTACTTCAAAATGACGCTCATCTTGATTTCGAAAAGTTTCTGTTTTTTTCGAAACTTTTTCCCCAGCCTGTTTATACCTTGGCGAATCTCTGAAATTAGGCTGATTTTTATTTCTCTTTTGCGACTCCGAACCATGAACTGGAGAGACCTTTTTCCGGTATTCACGTACGTTTTCATAATCTTCTAACAACTCGGCTAATTTATTTGGGGACGTTATCTTGGACCATTCATCAATAAAATGCTGGCGCACTTCGAAATTTACGCGACGCTTCATTTGATCCGTTATCATCAGGTCTTTTAAAAGTTCAAAATCATTAATTTCCAAGCCCGAGATCCATTCTTCAAAATAATTTCTTAATTCAAATGCGAAATCCCTCCAAGTGGTTTGAGCGTTTTTTTGGGTTTGCGAGAATTTGATTCTAAATTTTTCTGGGCTCAGTTTAAACCTTTTAAGAAGTATCCCTTTTATGTAAGCATAGTCATAAGCCTGTTCTTCTGGCTCTCGCATAATCAGCTGAACTATCTCTGTTGGCAAAAGTGTTAATAAAACAGAAACCCATTCTGATTGGTTTAGATTCGCCCTCTTTGCTTGGCGCTCAAACATGACTAGGTACAAACTAACATCATTCTCTTCGGGATCAAATTTTTGGATCATTTTTTGAAGTTCAAAATGGTTTCTTCTAGGCATACTTTCTTCATTCCCATCAATTAGATCCTTACCTTTAGCGGCCTGCAATTTCATTTTGGTTATCTCGAATTCTCTTTCTTCTCTCCTAATTCTATCTTGCCTCTCTTCGTCTTCTCTCCTAATTCTTTCTTGCCTCTCTTCTTTCTCAAGTCTCACTGACGTGATATTTTCCAACAGACTTTTAATTAGTTCCTCCTCGTAGGCTTCATTTCCCATAATCAGCTGTCTTAAATCTAATATCCTAAGCTGGGGTCCAACCTTTTCCCCTAACTCTTCAGCCAAGGATTTAAGGTCCTCTTTTCTAGCTTTTGCTAAGAATGCCATGATATACCCTCAACTTATACTCTAAATCTAATGAATCTCTCTTTATATATATAAATTTGATATACAACTAAAATTTACAATTCTGAGGCTCAGTATTTAACTCTTAATTTTTTTCAGAACAATTTCTGGTATTCTAAACATACATTCAAGACAATTTACACTATACTGTGAACAGGATGCACTCAGTTGCAATTAGTTAAATTGAGAATTTAAGATAATACAATATGCTTTAGATAATACAATATTCACATTCAGATCATCAAAACTTTCATAGTATATTAAGGTATGCATTCAAAAGTAAATTAAAATAAACGTATAAATACTCATAAATATCAATACAACCACAGTTTGAACGTAAGATATTAGTGATTTCTAAACTTTCTGTTAACACTTTCAACTGAAAATTTTCACTTCTCATAATTCTTACACAAAATGATAATTCATATTCTGTACTGAAAATCAAATAAACAACAGTTTAATTTTAAGCTACCAAGATTTACTTATCTTCATTTTTAACACAATGAACTGAAAATTTTTGGAATTATAATTCTTACGTACTTATATTTCTTACATGAAATACATTCTTACAAACTTATAATTCTTACATACCATAACAGTTTACATTTACTTCTAATAATTATAACGTTCAAGACGACTTAGAATTGATAATTCAGAATACCCTTTAAAAGATAGAATCTTTAGAAATATTACAATTTTACTCTTCAATTATAGAAGCATAATAGTAGCAAAACTCACAACAATTCACTCTATTAATACAACTTCAAATTCTTAAGATATTATTTAATTATAATTCCTGAATTCAAATTTCTAAATTTATACCTAAATTCTTAAATATATTTTCTTATCTGAAACATAAATATCAATCAACGCATTTGCAAGCTTCAACGAAACCAATATTTGTTAGAAAACATTTACCTGAAGTGACATAAATGACACAATAGAAATACTATATTTAATAAACCTCACTGCCTCAATATAAAAAATCCAAGGTACTTACCCGCCTGGACTGTAGAGTTGAAATTCTGATTGAAGCCTGGAACATGAAAGTGTTGAATCTCACAACTTAATTCTTTTATTGGACGCTGAAGGCACATGCACTAAATTACCACACAAACGTATATCACCACACTACACTTTCCGGACACTGATAGTCCTACAACTTAAAGATGCTGAAAATCTTCGGACAATGGCTGTCCCACTAAACTTCAAGCGAATTGAATTTCGGATCCTGGTGGTCCTCTCTTTCACCCGGACTGACGTCTGGAATCTTCTTTAGAAAAACACAAAGCTGAATTTCGGAGCCTGACGGTCCTTTCTTTCTCCCGGACTGGCGTCTGGAATCTTCTTTATAAATCACAGAGTTGATTTTCGGAGCCTGACGGTCCTTTCTTTCTCCCGGACTGACGTCTGGAACTTAAAAACACAGAGCTGAAGTTCGGAGCCTGACGGTCCTCTCTTTCTCCCGGACTGACGTCTGGAATCTTCTTTATAAATCACAGAGTTGATTTTCGGAGCCTGACGGTCCTTTCTTTCTCCCGGACTGACGTCTGGAACTTAAAAACACAGAGCTGAAGTTCGGAGCCTGACGGTCCTCTCTTTCTCCCGGACTGACGTCTGGAATCTTCTTTAGAAAAGCGTGGAGTTGAATTTCGGAGCCTGACGGTCTTTTTTTTCACCCGGACTGACGTCCGTATTCTTTCTTTGTTAAGCACAAGAGTTCTCGTTCGATGACCAAACTAAAACTGCTTCGTGGATTTTCATCATACCTGCTGCCACCAAATTATTATAGCTGTAACGTTTCCGAGCTTTTATGGAAAAATAGCAAGACAGGATTGTCTTTTTAAATTTATTTAAAACTCAACAACAATTTCATTCGTGATTAAATAATGGATGAATAGCGTAAATTGTTACATTGCTATATCTTACAGAAGGGAAAAAGCGAGTTTCCCACAGAGTTCTCTGACTACATGTCTATCCAACTCCACTGCTTCGTCTCTTCTCACAAAAGCGCAGCGAACAGCCGTGAACAAGTCGGCATCATAAAAGCATTAGGGGATAAAGACCCATTAGCCTTCAGGACATTCTTCCTGGCCGAATCGCTTACACCCTGGCTCTAAAAATGAGTTTCTTAAAGTTAGTCCAAAACAGGAAGTCTCTAATAATATCCAGCTGGTTGTTTTCTTAATGATTCATTTGCTATTACAGTTTGTCACAGTAGTAAAGCAAAAGCTGAACATAAATTGGTGAAAAACCACTTTAGAAGTGTCCGGTCGAAGAGAAGCTTTTATTTACTTTGCGAAATGTTTAATTTTCACTTCGCAAATTTGTATTATTTACTTTGCAAAACTTTAAAAGTACATTTTTTTATACATACTTTGAAAAACTGGCGACAAAATGGGAAATCTCCTTATTTTGCCTTTGGGAATCGAGCCCGAAATCAGATTTGAACATTTCACTTGGTTGCTAATGATGCGAGACGAAAATGACAGAATGTTATGGAACTATTTTTTAACGTACCGGCATTTTTTGATAAAAGCTATCTCTATTACGCTGCAATTATGATGGGTAACAGAATTTCTTCAAAATTTTCATTTCATTGCCCCCTATTTTTCTTTCATGATCGTACAATTCTGGAAAAGTCCAGTTGATCCTTGGATTAGAACTCGGAGAGTTTCAAAACATTCAGTCATGTAAAGACATTGTTAAAAAAATTAAAAGGTATCAATGATTTATCGGGAGAGAAAATATCTTATATTTCTGGAATGATGCTTTATGAGCTGAAGTAAAACGGATCAAATACTATAAATTCTCGGCATTTCTTACTGATAAAAAGTAGTCGAACGCGCAACTCTGAGCAAAAGTATGAAAAAGCAGAAGAAAAAAGGCTGCTTGGGTTATAATCGCCTTAAACTGACTTATCGTCTTGGAAAAGCAGGAAACATCACGGCTTGAAATTGAAATTTTCTAAAAACGATATTTTCCACTTCAAACAACACGGTAACATATAAAATAGTAATAAAAAAGTGCTCTGATCCTTGAAAAAAAAGTCTCTTTCACCGAAGATAAATATTTAAAAAGTAATGAATAAGCAGAAAAAAGGTAAGCGTAATTTTTTAAATTTAGGGAATGGTATTTTTTACCGACTTTTCAACGAATTCGATCCTAAGTAACAAAAACACATTTCAGAAATTTTTGCAGCTTACGTTTTTTGACTTCACATTTTCATGTCAAACACGTTTCTTTTGCAAGTCTTTATATTCTCATATTTTTATCTAAGGGTTTTCTTAAGTGTAAAAAATCTTTCTGTCATATTTTCGTTTCATATCTTAATTTTTTTCCCTCCAACTTTTGGTTCAACTCTAAAAAAGAAATCAGAAGAAAAAAAATTGTCTTCATTCAACCGAATGGAATCTCCGATTTCCACTTGATCTGCTAGTGCGTGTGTAAGGAATATTTTCCTCGAAACTTTACTTTATATTCATGGTTTTTTGGCAAGCAGTTAGGAATCAAATAAAAACCTTTCTTTTTTCCTCAGAGAAATGAAGACACGACAGACTAAAATATGCAGAAATATGTCTCAAATTGTTATAAAGGATTTCTGGCATTCCATCGTTCGAGCTCTTGTGGTGTAAGTGCTCAGAGAGTCCAGCAAGTAATGGAAGATTCGTAGTTCAAATTCCAGCGAGGACACCGAAGACTTCTTGCCTTTCTCCATGCAAAAAATCTAATTGTTTACCAAACGTATAAATCCATAAAAATTATAGATTTACACGTTTGGTGTTTACTATAATTTTTTTATAGATTAGATAAACACTTCCCCTTCCTGTGCCCTTTAATAAACACATAAAATACACTTATTCCATTATTAATTAGATTAATTTTAACAGTTTTTCCTTTTCCTGTATACGATTTAAATTTTATGTCCAAGTGATATATATATTATGTGTAGCATAAACTTCTTTAAATGTGGTAACACGTATTTATTAAAATTAGCCTATTTTTTAAATTACGTTTCTCTAATTCTTGCAATTATGCGTGTATTTTGACACGTGCTCATATTTTAGACCTTTATAATTAACTCTTGATAAGTTTTATATTATATTATACATATAAAATCACGATAAAGCAATAATAATAGGAAAACTAGGATTCTGTCATTTCAGTCTAGGATACTGTGTGATCTTATTATTGTAATGTATTTTTTCATAGTTTCATTGATTTGCATTCATTTATGCGTTACTTCTTATTGTTATTAGTACTTCTATTCCTTTACATTACTATTTATTAGATACTTTTTTATCAAAATCTTTTAGAAAGAATTTTATACAATATTTAGACAAATTAAGCAGTGCATAGTTCGCGAAATGAACAATTAAACAGACATTAAAATTAATTAAACAATTTTAGAGACATTAGGTTACTTCGAAGCAGGAGATGTGAAAAATGAGCAATGCCCTCGCTGGGAGGCAAACCATGAACCTCTCGAATACGCGCTGACTACTACACCACGAAGGCATGCGAAGATGGCGGAAAAATACCTTACCCCTTTTAAAAGGCCACTGGGAATTAGGAGCCCCAGTCGCCAAATCATGGTGGTGGAGAATCATTATCCACCATCTTTTAGTTCGGGCGCCGCTGTAGAGACATTAGGTTATTTCGAAGCAGGAAAGATGAAAAATGAGCAATGCCATCACCGGGACTCGAACCACGGACCTCTCGAATACGAGCCAAGAGTGCTGACGAGGGCATTTTAAGAAAGCGAGATAAATACCTTATAAATTAATTAATTAAACAATTAATCAAACATCATTCAAGGCCATGCTAAAAGATGCTAAGTATCATCATAAATATGACATAAACATAAAAGCCAAAAAATCAACAACGCATTAAAGTATAAGGTGAGAAAGGCTTTGTCTAAGTAAAATAAATTAATCAACAACAAATAAACAAAGGAGAGCGAAATCGAATAATAACTACATATAAAATGATTTCACGAACGCATTGAAAGCAAAGTACTCTGATATTCCTTTAGAAAAATTTTTTATTATTCGTCACAATTTGTTTAAATGATATTTTTATGCTTAAAAAAATAGCAAGAAAGTAATTCGCATTTCTTAAAAAAATTGAATATTGAACTTTCACATGCAAAAGTCACTTTTTAATCTCTATGCATACTCAAATTTAAACTCATAAAACAGTATTTATGGTAAGAAAATTAATGCTCGAAAGTGCGAGAATTGAAAATTTTTCAGTTTGTAGAGTCACTACATTTTTTTTGAAGCAGGAAACGTAAAAAATGTGCAGTGCCTTTGCGGGGACTCGAATCCTGGACTTCTCGATTACGCGTCGAGTATGCTTCCAGTAACACCACGAAGGCATGCGAAAAACAGGGAGAAAATACTGTTGTGTCCTTCACGTATGTACAACAGTAAACCTGGCAACAACGGCGGTGGTTACAGAATTTTGCTTTTGCGAATTAGAAAAAAGCTGTCCTGGGTCATATCAAGTTAATTTTAGTTTTTAGTATTACGATATAGAATTAAGTTCGCAGTTTGTTGCGTGACATACGAAATGAAGTCCACTACGTTTATAAGAGGATTCTTTCAATTTGCTGCCTTAAAAAATGAGATTTCCTGTGTTTAAGTTTGCGTTATTCAATCTTCAAAATCGCTCGAATTTAGAAAATGATTCTAGGTTTATTCTCGACATGCAGATAAGTAGACTTTTTTATCTTACTCTAGGTAAGTCTAATTTGTAAATATAACTGTTAATAGAATTGTATTAAATGGTCAAAATTTTCATAACGGTAATTTGTAATTCACTTCACATTCGCTCAGAAACCACTGCAGTTAGTTGTGAAAAGAAATTAATATCTAGCTATAAGAACATTTTGAGAGTTTTGCTTTACGACAATACATTACTTATAAGTTACGCATTTTGATTGCAATTTGGCTTATAAATGTAGAATTTAGTAGTAACTTCTCAATTTTTTTAAAGTTAAGGGAAAGCAACTCGAGGGCTATCTGCCTATGGGGAGGGATGCCTTGGAGGTTGAATTTTTAAGGGAATATAGCTCGTATCTACGTTACACATGGAGAAAAACCACGAAAACCAACCATGCAGGATCTCAGATCACTTCCGCTTGGACGCTAGTCGGTCTGCAAGTAACAGACTTTGTCAGATGTGTTCTTCAGAAGATGCAAAAACAGGAGGAACTAAGGGGAAAGGAAACCATTTTTCCTGCATCTGGCTTTTCGGAATCGTGAGAGGTATGTTTTCTAACACTTTTGGTGCAATAAAAATGACAGCAGTTTAAATATTACTCACTCAAACACAGAACTGTAGAAAATCAGAGGTAATTTCTGTTGACCAATACGGAAGAATGAAAAGTATTTGATGCAACAAAGTTACGAAAACTTAAAAATGCTTTCCAATCCCAGGTCATTCATCAGTTGTCAAAACAGTTGCATCCGTCCATTAAGACTATCGACAAAGTGAAAGAGTAAAGTGAATTTTTGTAAAGCGGCACAGCAAAGTGAATATTTGAAGAGATTCATTAATTACTAATTGATTCAAACAGATTGCAAAATTTTATTATTATTTTATAACTTAAAACCTGTTTAATTTATATCTGCCTTTATTTCTTTGTTCTTAAATAGCATGTGAAATAAGGAGAAAGAATATGCACTGCTGGCCACCCAAATTGCAGCATCAAGAAAGACAAGAGATATCACAACAAAATTTATTTAGTAGACAACCTGTTGACCAAGTATCAAATGATTAAATTTATAGACTTCTGCGAAGTGTGGTTCTTCCCAGAATCAGTAGCCAAAGTAGCCGCCATTGTTGGAGATCACCGCTGCCACACTCCTCGGCACTGATTCAAAGCGACTTTGGATGTGTTCTTGAGGTACAGAAGACCAAGCAGCTTCCACACGTTGCCAAAGTTGATCTGGTGTGGCAGCTTGGGATGTAATCTGGGTCAATCGTTCAGCTACCTTGGACCATATGTTTTCTATTGGCGAAAGATCCGAAGACCGAGCCGGCCAGGGAAGCAATTAAATCTGGCGATTGACGAAGGGCCCTCGGACACTGCGTGCCACGTGTGGTCGCGCATTATCATGTTGAAATATGGCTGTGGGCAAGCCCTGAAGGTAAGGAAGGACAACTGGCTCCAAAGAAAATCAAAGAAATCAAAGAAAAACAATGATTTTTAATGTTAGATGCTAATTCTTCTTGTATTTTCAAATTGTTTTCGGTTAGAAAACTTTCTAAAAGTGGTAAAAAGCTTAAAATATTATTATCCAATGCTTTAATTATTAGCTCGAGTTTTCTTACCATTGTCTTTATTTCATCTCAAATGGTAAACAAATTAAATACTCTGTGCTTGTAATCGTAAATTTAATTAATTTAACTTTCCAAAAATATCAGCTGAATATGCTAAACGAGCCAACCATAATCCACTAAATAATTATTTTTGCAATTCAAATTTTGAATCTCTGAGGAACGTTTGTATTTCTGATCAAAGTTCAAAGAGATGATTTAAAACTTTGCCTCTGTATAACCAACCATCTTCGGAATGTAACAAAAGCGTTTCATGTTCACTGCCTATTTCTTGGCATAAAATCGTAAATATTCTTGAAGTTAAAGCTCGGCTTTTAATAAAATTAACAATTTTCAAAGCTTGATTCAAAATGATACCTTCAGATTTTCGGGTATTATTTTGGTTCCTGAGGCTTCACTATGAACGGAGCAGTGAGTAAATTTAGTTTAAGGGCGACTTTCTTTAATTGAGAAATAACACCGGAATGTTTTCCTGTTGAAGCCCGAGCTCCGTCACTGCATACGGCATTGCACTTATTCCAAGGAATATCATTCTCACATAAAATTGTCAATTACTTTAAAAATTTCATTTGCAGTTGCTCTGTGATGAAGTAATTCGCGAAATAAATACTCTTCGGCAATTCGTTTATCTTCTTTGAAACGTATGTAAACTAATAATTGAACAAAGTTCGTTATATCATTACTTTCATCCAATTGCAAAAAGAAATACTCACTGTGTTTTTTTTTTGTTTTTTTTTCAAATAAGGGTCTATTTTATGGAATTTGCCATTTCATGAATTCGTCGACTTACTGTATCATTTAATAAAGGAATATTATTAAGTTCATTAACCGCTTTTTCGTTGAAATTTTAAAACGATATCTTTAGCTGCTAGTAACATAAGGCTTTGTCCAATAGTGTGAGCCTGACCAGTCTCAGCAATTCTTAGGCTTAATAGGTAATTAGCTTTCAAAGCTTTTTCACTTGAAGTTACAAAATCTTTCATTACTTGTTTGCTATTTTTTAACACGGATAATTTCCTCCTAAAATATTCTTCAGATTTATCCTTTAAATTGGAGCGCTTAGATTCAAGTTGTATTTTAAGAAACTGTGGTTTTCTAATTTCATTCCATAATTGTTCACCGCAAGCAACACATTGAAATTGAAGGTTCAATTCATCTCCATTCCAAGTAAACGTAAACGGTAAATAAAACTTTTTTTATATATTTTCTATAAACAGTTTTTCTTTCCTTTTCAATATTCTTAGTGCTAGTAGATTGCCGTGGATCCATCACCTGTGAATCATCCCTTTTCCGCTTTGTCAATCTTAGTCATTTTTCCATTTTTAAAATTTAAGTTTGTCAGCAGACCAAGCAGCTTCCACACGTTGCCAAAGTTCATCTGGTTTGGCAACTTGGGATGTAATCTGGGTCAATCGTTCAGCAACCATGGACCACATGTTTTCTATCGGCGAAAGATCCGGACAGCGAGCCGGCCAGGGAAGCAATTCAATCTGGCGATTGACGAAGAACCCTTGGACAATGCGTGCCACGTGTGGTCGCGCATTATCCTGTTGAAATATGGCTGTGGGCAAGTCCTGAAGGTAAGGAAGGACAACTGGCTCCAACACCTTGGAGATGTAGCGCTGACTGTTTAAAGTACCGGCAATGCGGACTAGAGGAGTGCAAGAGTGATATCCAATACCTCCCCATACCATAATACCCGGTGCAGGACCAATGTGGCGGTGCATAACACAGCTGTTCAGCATCCTCTCTCCACGGTGTCTCCAGAATCGAATCCGACCATCGTGATGCTGCAGACAGAAGCGTGGCTCATCAGCAAAGACAATTTCATTCCATTCTGCCGTCCACATCCTTCTTTCATCGCACCATTGGCGGCGGAGACGTCTGTGGTTCTGCGTCAAGGGTAGACGAAGCAATGGACGTCTTGCGGACAGACCACTCTGCTGTAAACGGCGTCGAATGGTACGCGCAGACACAGGATGATGCGTTACAGACTGAATGTGCTGTGCTATGGTTCGTGATGTGACTGAGCGATCCGTCACTGCTGTGAGCACAATGTTCCTGTCATCACGTGAAGTGGTGCACTGAGGTGGATGCGATCAAATAGCTCGGTCCGTCGTACCCTCCTGCATCCAACGGTCACATATCTGCATTAGAGCTGTTTGGTTTCGTCTAATGCGACTACCGATTTCCCAGAAAGACAAGCCACACTCTCGGTAGGCTACTATCCTTCCTCTGTCGAACTCGGATACTTGATCAAACGATAATCGCTGTTTAGTACGAGGCATAACTGATCGTTTTTTTGAAAAAACCACCAGAAAAACACAATTGCCGAACTTTAAATCGTTGAAAACTCCAAGCCTTAAATGGGGCTTTGAAGTGGCTCCACAGTCGCGCGTTATGGGCGTCTGCGCTGAAATTCTAATCATTTGCATATCTCACCTCCGCTAATGCATTTTGTAAATTTCATGTTATTTGCATGAAATTGTAAATTTCATGTTATTTGCATGTTATTTGCATTTCCCCTTCAGGGTGTTGCATTTACGGTGGCAAGCAGTGTATAAAGTACAACTATCTTAATCCCGCATGTGTACTTAATGCCACTCAGAGCCCCTAAGAAAGATTTCAACAAATTATTCTGGGGATTATTTTTAATTGTTACCACTGAAAATATACTACTTTAAATATCTGTGTAGTTAAGTAATATATTGCATCTAAACACTCAAAGACTTCGTGAAGAACTGAAGAAAGCTTGCTGTAATTTATATTACACACGGAAGTTAAAATACAAGCATTTACGTAATTAGGTAGTTTAAAATTTCTCACCATAAATACTGTTTTTAATACTTTAAATCTGAGTATGCATAGAGGTTAAAAACCGAATTTTGCATGTGAAAGTTCAATATGCAATTTTTTAAGGAATGCGAATTACTTTCTTGCTATTTTTTTAGCATAAAAATAACATTTAAACAAATCGATATGATGAATAAAAAATTTTTCTCAATATCTGAGTATTTTGCTTTTCAATGTATTTGTGAAATTTTTTATATGTAGCTATTATTCGATTTTTGCTCTCTTTTTATTTTTTATTTGTTGCCGTTTAACTTATTTTAGTTAGACAAAGCCTTTCCCACCTTATACTTTCATGCGTTGTTGATATTTTTTTTTGGCTGGTATGTTTACGTTATATTTATGACGATACTTAGCATGTCTTTGGATGATGTTTGATTAATTGTTTAATTAATTAATTTATAAGGTACTTCTTCCGCTTTCTTAGCATGCCTTCGTGGTGTAATGGTCAGCACAGTCGGCGAGTATCGAGAGGTCTGAGGTTCGAGTCCCGGTGAGGGCATTGCTTATTTTTCGTCTCTCAACATCAAATATTCTAATGTGTCTAAAGTGGCGTCCGAACTTGGATAATGATTCTCCACACCAAGGATTTGCAGAATTGATTCCCCTAATCCCCAGACGCCCTTTAAAAAGTGGAGTACATAAGGTATTCTTCCCGCCTCCTTCGCATGCCTTCTTGGTGCAATAGTCAGCACATTTGGCGCGTATTCGAGAGGTCCGAGGTTTGAGTCCCGGCGAGGGCATTGCTCATTTTTCATGTCTTCTGCTTCGAAATAGCCTAATGTCTCCGCAACACTTCATCTCCTATGTTGAATCTTTTCTGCATTTCTACCGTATTATCTGCTCCTGAATTTAAATAACAAGAAAGAGTTAAAATTCGAAAAAGCTCTTTGAAAATTTACAGCCCGATTGCGGTGATTGTGATTCAACTTGTTCAAGTGCTATCTGATCATGGGTGAATTAGTTTTTCATTCGTAGTTAAGTGAGTAGGAGTGTTAGCACAGGTTAGCTGAACTGTAAATAATTGAACTGTTATTGTGTAATGAGGCTTCAAGCAATGGAAAGTAACTTTTGTTGTTTCCTTTAGCTGTACATTAAAGCTGAAGTAGAGATAAATATTTTATTTATTTGTTGTTATCAGTTTGTGTCGTAGGATAAGCTAAGACATGACAAAAATACAACACTCCGCCTAGGAAATTACTCCGTTATAGTTTACGTGTAATTACGGGTGTCACTTTATAGTAATTTGCCCTGCATTTCCATTTTTCACCTCGGTCTTGTTCTTGTTACGAAATTTTACTCTCTATTTTCGTATAATGCAGTACCATTGGATCATCTTCCTCCAATTTCTTCTTTACATTTAAATGCACTGGGAATATACAGCTCTCCAACATAAGTCGGAACAAAAACTTACAAATTTTTTTATGGATCTGAGTGCTTGAGATGTGAATCCCGTGAGGAAATTCATCCAAAAACCATAAATACATCTTCTATGAAAGTCATTTTTCAAAGTGCCATCTGATGTCAGATCAATCAACCTGTCTTCTATTCCTTGCAACGGAAATCTTGGAGTGCAGTTTGTAATACAGTAACTTATCACTTCAAGTACGTTCCTTGTTCTTACAGAGCAA